>VCMS01000021.1:333435-532860 GCA_022539475.1 Gracilaria domingensis
GGCCACCGTTCCGATAACGGGACCCACCACTCGTGGGCCAACTGAACCGCACCTTTGCGGCGATCCGCCGCAGCGGTTGACGTTATCGTCGTCGCGTGTTCGACGAGTATTACCCTCCGTGAATTAGAGCTCAGGTCGCATCCTGCAGAACTCCCAGATGGGCCTCATCCTGGATATTACAAAAACGCGCAACGGCTCGCGATGAGCCGGTGTCCGGGACGTTTCGAGCACGTCGCCGGTTTCGTCTGATGTCAACCAGAATGGAAACACCGACAGGTGTCCGCTGTGTCTGCACAAGCAGGCGCCGCACGCCTGACCGCCTGGCCTACCCGTACTGGAGCGCGAGCAAATCATCGATATCTGATCTGTTCGCCGGAGCCCCAGTTTCCTGAGGTTCTCAAGCACTCGCCTGTTCCCGCACGTCCCGCAAAGGAAGAAGGTCAAGTTTGAGGCTCGACTCATCATACATGCACTACTCTCCTTCATTCTTCTCTGATGAGGAGGGCCCACAAACAGGGTCGTCTAAAACAGCACTCTTCGACAGCGCTGCAAGACGCTCTCGCCTACGTGAATCCGTTCGCGGGCTACTAAGCCACTTTCTCGTGTTGCACGAGGCCGTACGAAAGACGAGACACCTCGAGGAAGGAGTTGAAGCCGACAAACTTCTACTGTACTCGGAACAGCTAATCATCTACCGATCATTTATCGCTTGATGACACGACTCTACATGAGGACCCCACGTTGACTGCAAAAATGCGAAATTATCTCCGACAAATGGAGCTCACGCTAAAGCCCCACAAGTTCTCTGGGAAACCATTCTTGTCTTGGATTTTCTTAGCCCGCTGTAGCGAAGCCGATGATACCTTCGGCAATGATGTGAGCACAGCTACATTCGCGCTGCCGTACTTTTGACGGTGTAGCGAAGATCATCAATCGGCGTTCCGTGCGTCGATCCTCGCCCCCTCGAAGGGGAGTTACGGCTGTCCGCGAAGCGTTACAATATCCTCCGCCGTTCTACGCGACCAGGCAATGCCGCATACAGTGCATATACTCGCGCTCTGCCAGACACGAAGCAGGAGCCAAGAGTCGGAACCGTCTACCTCGACCCCCTCTAGGCTTTCCACAGCATGTCCACGGCAACGTGTTCTCCGCAGCTGAGCGGTGTACGATGTTTGTTGATGACTGGACCGATCAATTCGGACGTTGGTAGCCCATTATCGGGAGAACAAAACGCCGGATTACCTATCTGGAACTCGTTCAATTTGCCCAAGCGGAGGGAGATGCAGCTCGAGCACGCACTGGTATCAAGGCGCGCACGCGCCGACTCTTCATGTAGAAGGCCGAGACTCCTCACTGCCTCACTCGCGAGGTTCTGTTCAAGGGGGTTATGATAACCTACACCTGTTACAGGACGATGGTTCAATGCCGAGTTCGGAATTGCTGTCGACGACGGAGCAGTCTACAGTGGACGGAGACCCGCTCTGTACGCCGGACGTCAAGTCCCGGCATTGCCCGTGCCGCACTCTGGCGGATATCGAAGCCAACGCCCTGGATGGAGGGACCCGTATCCTCCTCGACAGGAGCGCCGGCCGCCCAACGCAGATCTTCTTCGTCACCTTATTTGCCATACCTGTTACAGACCAGGGCACATCGCCCCGAATTGCGTAATGCCCATACGGGATATGGCGAGGATAGTGCCTCAGTATGAGTCGTTGACGCCCGCCGAGCGGGAACGTGTTCCCGACAAATCGTACCTTCGTGCGAAGGCGGAGACTCAGCCTGGGAACCAGGAAACGGTGCCATCGAATGGTGGAACTGTAGCCGCCCCTGCGGAATCGCAACCTCCGCAGATTGGCGGCGACGCTCAGAAAAACTGAGCAAGGGAGCCTCCAGCAATAGAGAGGCGCCCCAGCGACGGGGTTTAGTGCGCCTGAGGCTGAGAAGCCTCGCTCCCCGGTCACAATCCTTTCGAGGAAACTGGCCACTACAGACGTGGACTCTGAGCACCTTGGTGTCTTGCGTCGCCCGTGGATACGGTCTAAGAACAGCCGGTTCCCGGATAGAGTCCTGGTCATAGCGAAACGTAACTACAAAGTTTACGCCGACCTGGGTGTTTCCGACCAGTACATGGTTCGGCAGTTGTCCGTGCTCGATACAGGAGCTGGGCCAAATTTCTTGGTTGAATCGATGATTCCGCCGCACTTGCGGTCTCGCGTTCGTGCGGCGCCGCAGATTGACATAGCGGATGCGAACAATCGGCCACTTTCGACTGTGGGAGTAATAGACCTGCTCGTCAGGCTTGGCCGCTACGTGGCGAAGCTCGATTTCTTGGTTTGCAAGCAACTCGCTGCGCCAGTTATCCTCGGCTGCGACTTCTGTGACCGCTTCGTCGATGCAATTCGACCGCGGAAGCGAACCATCGAAATGGAAGATGGGACTACTGTACCGATCGTTCGGCGTCCCCTGCGCCGGGCTCTGAAGAAGCAAGTCCCTTTGCCTGCGGCACAGAAGCCTACAGCCGATGAACGGAAGTCTACAAAGCTCCGAGTAGCTCGGCCCATTTCCATCCCGCCTGAATCACAGGTCTGGGTTACTGTGACCTCCCCACAATGTGGCTTACAAACGGTACAACCGTTGCCTGCGTTACAGGAGAAGCATCAGCTTGCCCTCGCTAATGGGATTGTTTTCGTCGAACCCGAGAAGCCTTTTCAGGTGCTGGTTGCGAACTTCAGCCGTTTTCCTCAACGGTTGGTTAGGAGCCAAGTTATTGGTTCGTTGCTTCCGCACCCTGCGGCTATAGTGCCTACTCAGGTTTCTATTGCCGAGGTTCTCGGAATCCTCGAAGCTGAGGAGGGGGAGGCGGAACGGAACAATTCCGAACGGAACAATTCCGAAACGACTGGACCGAACAGTTCGTCGGAAGATGCTACGCCGACTTCGTCGGATGCGAATAACCGCAGCCTGTCGAAGGAAGCGTTGCCGACCTCGTCGGGCAGTAATGATACAGACCTGAGTGCTGCTGACACGAAGGATAAGGCAGTACAGGAACTGGAGTCTCTGGATCTTGAACATGTCCCAGAGACTCACCGCGATAAATTGCGGCACATGCTTGAGGAGTTCACGCCCATGTGGGATGGCACTCTGGGTAAGATTGATATTACCGAACATCGGATTGATTTGCTACCGAATACTCGGCCCATTTCACAGCACCCTTACAGGGCAGGACCGACGGCTCGGCAGGAGGAGAAAGCTCAAGTTGAGAAGATGCTCCGCGCTGGAGTTATCGAGCCGGCTCAGTCACCTTGGGCATCGCCGGTAGTGCTCGCGCCCAAAGCTGATGGGTCTTGGCGATTTTGCATCGATTACCGCAAGCTAAACGCGGCTACGGTCAAGGATGTGTATCCTATCCCACGAATGGATGAATGCATCGATTCATTGGGCGACGCGAAAGTGTTCACAACCCTAGACGCGAATTGGGGCTATTGGCAAGTTCCCGTGAGGGCTGAGGATCGTGACAAGACAGCCTTCGTTTGTCATGAAGGATTGTACCGATTCAATCGGATGCCCTTTGGGTTAACGAACGCGCCAGCCACCTTTCAACGAGCTGTGGATATTTTGCTAGCCCGCTTTAAGTGGAAGACTTGCCTGGTATACCTGGATGACATCATTGTCTACTCCAGCAACCTGGATGAGCACTTGACCCACGTACGGGATGTGATGCGAGTCCTACGTGATGCAGGCATTACGCTCAAGCTCAAGAAGTGTGAGTTCTTTACCGAAACCGTCAGGTATCTCGGCCATGTTATCCGTCCGGGACGGCTTTCGATTGACGAAGTACGCGTGAAATCCCTCAAAGAGGCTAAGCATCCGAGGACGCAGACGGAACTCCGATCTTTTCTCGGCTTGTGCAATGTGTATCGCCGCTTCATTCCGAACCTCGCGGATATCGCTGCACCTCTGAACGAGCTTCTTCGCAAAGGACAGCCAGTCGATCTGGAAGAATTCGACGACCGCAAGGCCGCGGCTTTCTCGTCGCTCGTGGACGCGGTGACATCGCCACCTGTTTTATCCCTGCCTAGGGCTGGTTTGCCATATGCAGTAGATACGGATGCGAGCGACTACCAAGTCGGCTGTGCCCTATTCCAGACCACCAATGATGGCGAGCGATTGCCAATTGGGTATTGGTCAAGGAGCCTCAACGTTCACGAGAGGAATTACTCGGTATCCGAGAAGGAGTGCTTGGCGGTTGTCTGGGCGTTACAGACACTGCGGCCCTATCTTATGGGGACCCGCTTCATTGTTCATACCGATCATTCGGCATTACGCTGGCTACTCTCTATAGCAGAGCCATCTGGCCGCTTGATGCGGTGGAGACTTCGCTTGTCGGAATTCGACTTCGAAATCCGTTACAAGAAAGGACTCCTGAACACTCAGGCTGATGCACTGTCCCGCTTAGAAACAGCGGCTGAAGCTGCGCCAGTCGATGATCTGGAGATACCGTGCTTCCTCGTGGAAGACGGCTCGAGCGATGCCGATGAAGAATCGGAAGGATGGGACATCTACGATGCTGTTTTAGCCGTGTCAGACACGCAACCCGAACCGGGCTCTTTCGTACCGATCAAGCCGGAGGAACTCATCCGGGAGCAGCACACCGACCGTTTTTGTACGGAGATTCGTAGTCGTCTAAACGGTGGAGCACAGTTGCCTTTCGTCGAGAACGACCAAGGATTTCTAATCCGAACTGTCGGAAACAGGCCACAGATTGTGGTTCCGCACTCACTTCAGTCACGAGTACTGCATTTGTCGCACTATGCGAAGTTGTCAGCCCACCCTGGTGGCAGGAAGTTGTACTACACCTTACGGAAGGACTTTTACTGGCCAGCAATGGCTTTTGACGCGTATGCCAGTGTTCGTGGATGTTCTGACTGCGCGAAGAACCGCGTCAAGCTGCATAAGTATTCCAAGAAGTTGGCACTATTCCCTGCTAGGGCTCCACTGGAGTTTGTGGCGATCGATCTACTCGGCGAGTTTATTCGCACCCGCCGGGGAAACCGGTTTTTGCTTGTTATCACCGACCGCTTTTCTAAGCTGGTACGGACTGTGCCTTTAAAGAAGGTTACTGCTAGTGCGGTCGCCCAAGCTTTCGTTACTCACTGGGTCTTTGTCTACGGACCGCCGATTGACTTACTATCGGATAATGGACCGCAGTTCACGGCTAAGTTCTTTCAGGACGTATGCCGCATCTTGCGGATCCAAAACTGGTTTACGACAACATATCATCCCCAGAGTAATGGGCAGGTTGAGCGTTTTAACCGCACGATGCTCAACGCATTGCGGACGTTTGTTGCCGAGCATCCGTCGGAATGGGATCAGTACACCGATGCGGTGACTTATGCCTACAATACGCAGGTTCATCGCACGACTCGAATCTCGCCGTTCGAGCTGGTGCTATCACGCGTCCCACCTTCGGTGGCTATCGAGCCACAGCCAACTTTGGATAAGTTTCCGTCGCCCCGTCTACACAGGGACGCCTGGAAGGACTGGCTTAAGAACATTACCCCTACAGTTGGGCAGCATATCGCTAAGGCCCAGGCCGCATACAAGCGGAATTTCGATGCTAGAGTGCGTAAGAATGCCCCTCAGATCAGGGAAGGTAGCTTTGCCTTCGTACGGAAGGAGTACTACAACCCCGAAAAGGAGAAGCGCCACAAGCTTTCTCCTATCGCGGACGGCCCGTTCCGGGTTATTGCTGTCACCGACACAACGGTTGTCCTTGATATCAAGGGAGAGCACGAGCGTTTGTCGCTAAATCGCATAACGCCTGCGCCAAAGCCTGTTTCGCAGGATTCGCTACCGTCATCGTCGGCCCCTACCGCACCCACTGTGGAAACAGCCGTCGAAACGGAAACAGGCGCCGCGGCGGGTACCCGCACTCAACCGTCTGTGTTGCCGCATCCGGATCGCGGACTTGCCCATTTGCCTGCTAAGCCGGAATCTGACCGGTCGGTCTCCAATGCCGCACATGTGCACACGCGGATAAGGGCCCCTATGGGGATACTCGCCGCCACCCCCGACACTCCCACTGAGGAGGGGGAGGAGGCAGGTCGTTCTTTTTCGTTGTCGCCGTCGTCGACGGAGTCGCCTTCGCAGGCCTCTGTATCGCACGCAAGTCGTGATGAAGGCGCGTCAACGCGCGACACACAGCCGGAGAGCCGGAAAGAAGAGAACGACGCGCGGCTACCGCGGAAGCCTCAAGAAGAGGAAGATCCCTCTCGCTCACCACCGCCGTCGCGAACGGAGTTACGTTTGCAGGCCCAAGAACGGGAACACAGTACCGATGTGGTACGTGATTTGTAGCCGGAAAGCCGGAGGGATCGCACAGTTTCGCGGAGGCCTTCTGAGAAGGACGCCACCTCGGTGACGATTGCAGCCGGAAGACCGGAAGAGAAGGACGCGCCGTTACCACGGAAGGCTGAGGTGGAAGGCACCACTATGGTGAATCGCAAAGCCGGAAGTCCGGAGAAAGAAGAGTTAGTTCGAAAAAACCGTGCTGTTACGGCAGACCCGACTTCGGGAGATTTTGGTGCAGCACCGAGCGCCAAAGCCGTCAAAAATACGGAATCAACCACCAGTGTGGCGAACAGTCAAGCCACAGCAAGTGGGCAGCACTCAAGCACTGTCGACGCGTGCACGTCGCGCCAAGTGTCGAGCTCCGTGGGAGATCCGCCTCCAACCGAGGATTACAGTGCGCAAGCCGGGCACGCGCCAGCCACAGACCTGGCGCCGCCTAAAAACGGTCCAAAAAATTCCGAATTTGAATCGGCTCTTGACAGCCATGCAAAGGCGCAGGTGTCGCAAACCGCAGCGCGCGGCGAACCGCCGCCACGGCACGTGCCAGAACACCACTCGCTGGCTCACCGCTCTGCCGACCGTTCACCGTCGCAACGGGAGATTGTGCCGGAACGCCGGAAGCTCGCTATTCGAGAAGACCGAAGCACGGTCACAGCCCAGCAGCATGGGGAGAAGAACCACGAATCTGGAAGCATGATGGTCAGGAAAATACCATGGTCACGAAGACCAAAGCCTGGCGTACAGGATGTACTGCCGTCAGGACGGAAGCCGATCACGAACGACGATGCCCACGACGGGAGAAGCGACGACTACGCCTCGAAATAGGATTCTTCAAGCAAGCCGCACACAGAGCGGAGTGTTCTCGATGAGGAATATGTCATTGACCGTCTGGTAAGTCACGGCTACGCCCCTGACGGGGAACTACTGTATCGAGTCCGTTGGTACGGCTACGCCTCTTCAGAGGATACGCACGAGCCCATTGAGCACTTGCCTCGCTCGAAGGTCTTGCAGTACCACCGTCGCACACGGACACCGATACCGGCTATGCTGGACAAGGCCCAAGGGGGTTGACCACCCACGTTCCTATTGAGCGCAGCCGTCTCGAACGGAATATGCCGCCTCATGCGGACAGTATTGCATTACGCAAGAATATGCCGCGTCAAGCGGGTGCAACTAAGTTAACTGAGATCACTCAGCCGCCTCAGGCGGACCAGGCCGCTCTAAGGGGACAGCTTTTTGCTGAACAAACATGCCGCGAAATGCGGAAGCCACTTACAGTGGAGAAGAAGATAAAGAAGAAAGAAGCCTAAGAAGAAGGAGAAGAAGCCAGGACACTGGAAGGAAGACTAAGAAGTTTTATCGCTACAGCCGCTTGTGCGGAAAAGTTACCCCTCTCTTGTGGGCCATTCGCAACAGCCTCAAACGAGGTATTGCCCACTGAGAAGGGGGAGAGCAAGACGAAGAGTTTGAGCCAAGCCAGCACGGCTGGAGAAGTTTACCTCTAACTATTGAGTCGCCCCTCATCATCGGGGTCTATTGCGGACTACCGTAGCCCGTAGGGGATCGCGAGCCGGGGAATTACGCGCCGGACGGCCCAGCACCTGGGGTGCCCCCACTACCGGGAGCCCCGGAGAAGCGCTGTGCCGCTATTGCTTGCAACTCCGACTCGTCGGTCACCGTATCGGGAACGGCCACTCCCACGTCTCGAAGGAAGTCGCGAATGACCGCCGCTCGCGGAGTGAGAGAAGAACTGCCGCCCACGGCGGATGCTACATCCTGAGCCCACGGGCCGGTCGGAGCGGGAGCCCCTACAGCGGGTGGGTCAACGATCACGACTTCGTCGTCATCTCCCGTAGCGTCGGGCTCCGAGGCAACCCCCACTGGGTTCCCCTCATCCATGGGACTTCCTCCCTCTGCAGGGTCATCACCGTCATCGTCGACGTATACGAACCCACGCGGGTGCCCTTCCGGGATATATCGCTCCTCTCGGCGGCGACCAGCCGCCTCAGCGGGGCCAACTACCTCCCAAATCCACGGGTCAAAGTATACGAAGTCGCCGGCGTTGACGTTCCGTCCGGGAGAACGGTCCGACTGCCGACGGACTCCGTCGGAAACCTGACTAGCAGGCACCTCATTCCAGTCAATCTGGTCAATGACGTCCACCAACGCGGTGGCTTCGCGCGCATTGCGGACCGAGCCGAGCACTTCGGAGAGATCCAACGCTCGGATCGCTTGCCGGATGAGTTCCGGGATGAACCAAACTCGGTACGAATCATATGCCTCGATGAGGAGGAAAGCCGCAACGCGGACGGTCCATTCTGTTGCCAGGATGCTCCACAGGCCGCGAGGCGGATCGTTCATGAAGTACGAGCCTATGTAAGTTAGGCAGGGCGGTAGCTCTACGTGACACCCTCGTGGGACTTCGACCGCAGGCCAGAATGACGGCAGCGGCAGGTATCGCCCAGTATGGGAGTGACGCGCAATGCGTTCCACCTCCGTACACTGGTACGGCACCAGTACCCCGAAGCGGGAACGCCATTTTCTCTCGAATCGGAGGCCTTCATGAAATTGAGACCGTCCAGGACGGCGAAGGAACCGGAACTCGGCGCGAAGGATCGGCCGCGCCCACAGGATCAACTCCTGCTGCGGCTGAACGGTATCCGAATATCGGTCAATTTCGTCCAACGCGTTGGCTAGGTGGTCGCCGTAGCCGACCTCGCCGAAAGTTCGGTAACGTGCCACATCGTACTGGTACTGTGCCGGCACCGGATGTTCGTTCGGAGCTCGGAAGTGTCGCGCGTACCCAATGCGGGCCATCTCATTGCGAGCGAATTGTCTCGTCTCGTTTCGACCTACAAACAGGCAGCTCGGTATAACCGCAACGCGGGCGATCCAGTCCCATGAACGGGTAACGTCAGTAGGAAGCCCACCAGGGAGTTGACCGTCGACAGCGTACGAGTCGACGAGCTCTGTATCCCGAACGGCTTCGGCGTCAAACCAGGGGGCCTGGGCAAAAAGGAAACTGTGCCGGTGCGGATCCCGGATGCGTAAGGCGCCTGCGGTAGGCCATCCACCCAGCGTAGCTGGCATCTCGGCGTTGAACCAATCCCACACGGGCGCGGGACCAGCCTGAGCTGGAGCGTGATCTTGTCCGGAAGAACCCGGCTGGGAGGCAGCCACCGACTGCGGGAGAGGTACAGACCGGAACGGCGGGTTCGACACTTGCATGCGTGCCGTCGAGGACGGAGGGCCGTTCGGTGCGTTGGACATCGCGGAAGGGCTCGAGATGACGAGGTTCGCTACTGACACCGGAGGTGTTGGTGGCTCCGAACAGTTCTCGGCAGACCCGTCTTGGGAGACTTCCTTATATCCCTCCATCGCGAGGCGTATCGAGCCGACGGAGTCGGTGTCTCAGCCTGAGAAGGGGGAGATGTAGAGCAAAACGCCCTTTGTGGGGGTGCACCGAGGTGCTTTTCATAGTTTGTTGATCCGTTACCGGCTTCGACACCTCAGGTTATGAGAGGCTACTGGGGTAGTGCCCCTATTTTGGGGTATGCCTAGGAAGGGTAGTATTTCTGCACACGTGTGCCAAGTTGGCCCGATCGCGCGGGCCCCGTGGCAAGCATGCCACGGGGGCACACCTGTAGTGTATTGGCCGGCAGCGCCGGATAGTTAGATATTTTAATTGATATTTTCAAGTGCCGTATATAAGTGGCGGCACTTGCCGCCACTGTACGGGAAGTAAACCTCAACGAGGCCTTTGGCTCTGATCTTCTTGCCGCTTGCGCACGGTCACCAGCCCCATCCTGGGGAATACCGCCGCAATTCCGGGCTGATCAACCAACCTCCGTCCCTGAGGAGTACTAATCCGTCGTCACGGCACTTTTCTTATCTATTTTATTGTTTTCATTTCCGTCTTACGGCTTTCGCTACTCTGCCCTACATTGTAGGTTTGTTTTATTTGTCTCGGGAGTTCTCCCGCTTATCGCGAGTCAGTGCTCCGCAGTGCGGCTCGTTTGTTGATCTTTTGTCGTCCCATACCGTTGGGCTGGATACCCCCACTCGCTGTGGCTCGCCGGAACCATTCGGATACCTACGCCGATTCCACCCCCCCCCTCTACCTCCGACTGCACGCCCAGATCGGGGTCACCCGGATTTACACCCGGCTCGTGTTGGCCCTATCGGAGGGTTCTGTCACTGCGCCTACCCCTGTAGGGAGCAGGGTTCGAACACCCCTGTCGGTGCTCTTCCGCGACGCGGCTGTCGTTTTCCCGTCACCGGTTTTGCACCACAGCTGCGATGGGCGTCATAGATAAGTAACAGCCTTTGATCATTCTCACGAAGTGCTTTCGTGTCATTCAGGAAGTGTTCCGCCCATCCAAAGAAGTTATTTGTGTCAACTGACGCGACTTCTTTGCGTGCTGTGACCACAGCGTTCTTCGGCAAGTATTCAGCTATGCACTCCGCGGATACTCTTTCGTCGTTTCCTCTGCTAACCCTTCTGGTCCTTAACCTTGTGCCCTGAAATACGAACATTGGGACACCAATTCGACCATCCGCAAACACTGTCCCCAACAACGTGATATGATTCACATTTCTAAAGTCGGCATTAGTTGAGAATGACTTATCCGTCTTGGGGTAATACCGTTTTGGGAGGTTTCCACTGGCCTTGTCTTTCGCCGGCGAGAACCCAGTTTCGTCGACATTGACGACACATGAAGGCGGAATGTTGTGATGCTTGATAAGTTTCTTCAAAGAAAGCATGTGCTGCACTAGTACTTTCGCGTTTGTAGCCGCGAATCGTTTGGCATCTTGCCTTGAGGGCCTCTTCAGAATGATTTGCTGGGAATGGCGAGCTTCGAAGAGCTCACAAAATCGTCGCCCGGGCCTACCGTCTTTGAATCTGATCCTTTCGCGGCGGTAGGGCGGAAAAGTAGCTACGAGCATCTGGACGCAGTCTTGAAGATCGGAACGTGTGAGGGATCGTCCTCTTCTGCTATACTCTAACAGAAGTGCGACAATTCGATTTTCCTCTTCAGGAGTCAAGGACAGTCTTGAATTGGCGCGTATGGACTGCTCTTTGTTTGCTTTCTGATAATGATAATGAAGAGAAGAAGGAGCCAGGTGGACCTCTTCCGCTGCGGTTCGAAACGAATAACCACTGTCCACTAACTCTATTCCTTTCAGTATCATTCTGTGTATGCGTTTGTCCGAAGACCGAGTCCAGCAGTTGATAACAACGGGAGCCATAATTTGCTGAACAAGGTTGAACCACTCTCAGAAGCGTAGTGGGTGCAATTGATACTAAACGCTGAGCATGGTGAGGGACGAAGCTTGTTTGGGTGTGTCATTTCTACTTTGTGCTGCCTTTTATGTCGAAAAAGACACCATAAGGACTGGAGATTTTGTTTCTGTTTTGGATAGTGTTTGAAGATGTCTTCTGGACTTATCTTTGTCTGAAGGAGATTGTGGATTGATTGGGAGATTGTCCAGAGAACGAATAGGACGCACTACTGTTTCGGTCCTTTGTGACGTAGGGTATGGAAAGTGTAATTCTTACGTAATCTGGGCAAGTCCCAGGATAGCAAGAGCAAAAGTAGGGGAGTTTAGAATGTACTAGAGATGAATCGCAAACGACTTGGAATATATGTGTTCTTCTTGAAGAAGAATGATATCAAGAAAGTGTTGAGACTACAAACGAAAGACCCTCAAAACCAGGAAAGTTCATATTTCTGCTTATTTTTTTGTGAAAACCGCACGGGTTTGGACGTGAGGTACCTGTCCAAGTTTGAGGGACACCCACAGTAAAATATCTAACTATCCGGCGCTGCCGGCCAACATCCTACACGTGTGAAACCGTTACGGGCTTGCCACGGCGCACCCGGCATAGGGCCAACTCAGCACAGGTGTGCGAAAACACTACCCTTCCTAATCATAACCCAAAATGGAGCCATCACTACAGTAATTGTGGTGCAAACCCCGAGAACGGGAGAAAGACACGAAAGGTGTTCGGAGCCTTCCCCTCAATAGGGTAGCAACAGCAATAGAGCCCCTCACGGGTAGGTGCACTAGCCGGGCGTAAACCGGGACCTACCGTCACGATGTACGGGTGAGGGTATGAGATGGCCGAGAAGTCGGATGGAGATACACGTGAGTGTGTGTAATCCTCAGATGAGGTCTAATAATCCACGGAAGTGGCGGAGACAACGACTACGTGTCGGAGGTTCACAAACCACGAAAGGGTGGGCGACAAGCCCAAAAAGGGGAAACGGGAACCCAAGTGAATGGGGAAAACCAAAGAGGAAACCCGGCGACGCGGCGAACGAGAGTAGGGCCACGAGAGACACGAGCGAACAAGACGAAGCCCTATACAGGGGTGAGTATCCACGACAGTGTGTAATAATGAACGGTAAATAACAACGACGGTGTCGGCGATGCTCCTGGTGAACAGGGTGGTTAAACTAACCGTGCACGACGCGGCCAACCCTCGAAGAGGTGTGGGAACACGCGAAGGCGGTGCAGCTTAGAGCCAAGAACTAAGGTTCAACCCTGGTTGGGGAGCTTTACTTGGCGGCGAGGGCCGAAGGCCGAGCCACTATATAGTGTAGTAATCCCCCTAAAATATGTCCAAAACTATCAAAAGAAATATCTAAATTACCAGCAATGCTGTGCCACCCGTCCCTTGCAACCGTGCTACACGTGTCTGACAAGCCAGCAATGCTGTGCCAACCTCAGCACTGCCTTCTACCTTCCCTGCGCAGCAGGCCCAAGAGTTCCTCGCAAAGCGAGCATATACCGCAAAATGCGTTGCACTACATATCCCCCTCCTTAGGTGCGAACACCACGTCGCGATGACGGTTGAAGCACCGGACAAGCCAACAAAGTTGGGTAACATCACCGCAGGAGCGGTATATGCGAGCCATCGCCAGTTTTCCAGGTTGCGCTCCGGTTCTCCGAGTCCTTCTTCCTGCTTCCAAGCCTCCTCCGGAGCTGCTATTGCCACCCGATGACGGGCTTCGAGCCTCCCGACATTGTGGCAGAATTGCTTACAGTACGCCCAGAATGGCGTTCTCCGCGTTTGAACGACGTTCTTGCGTTGAGCGGAACACCACGCGAACATGCGGCACGATATCCCCAATGGGTGCTCCAAACAACGTCAATGACGGATACTCCTTGTGCGACACGACCAACACAGCCCTAATACGATAGGTGCAACAAGCCCTCCATGACCCGGAAACGGGGTTTTCACTTCCTCACCACGTCACTGACGGTTCAAGAAAACCACCCGCAAACATGCGGTCTGACCTCCCAAACTGGGTCTCGTATCACGTCAATGACGGTACAGCACACGCGCGAAGCGGCTAGCAAACTCCCAGAACACTGGTGACGAAATGCCATAACCTTCCCGAAAACGGGGCTTTAAACTCCATACCACGTCGTTGACGGACACTTAAACAAGCATGCAGTACTGCGGTAGGCTCTTGGGCATCGACGCACGCGAAATCGCGGTTCCCTCTTACCCTTCCAGGGTCTTCCAACCGATAATATCGGGAGTTTGACAAAGTTCCAGAAATCTGGCTAAAAACTGACATGTACAAGCCCGTAAACGGGTCCGGAGTTCACAGCCCGTCAATGACGGAGTGCCATATCCACCCGCAAGACTGCGGCAGACTCAGTGAGTCAAATACGCACGCTTCGGCGGACTTCTTTCCCTTTCCAGGGCTTCATGAACCGAGATATCGGGGTTTCCGGTCAATCCCATATTGGGGCGTTTCAATCGTTGCCGCAACGCGGAAAGAAACCATCGGGAGATGTGATCGCTCTGCGCGCTGAAAGCGTGGAAGCCAACCTCAAGGAGGAAGTATCCCGTTGAAGAAACGGAGCTCATACCGTCGAGATACAGACGTGTTTTCAATAAATATAATATTAACGTCAACAACCCAAATCTTCGGCTTCCTCAATCCGTCTTCGACGTGACCAGATCCCAACTGGGAGTGAACATACGCAACACAGCGCCGGCATGCCGTGCAACGAAACCCAGTGGTGGGAAAGAGACAGCGTCATAGACGAAACGAAAATCCGTCCTTCGGAATATATTAAACCGGTAGTCCGTGAACTTCTCCAACCCGAAAACGGTGAGTACAGCCTGAAGCAGTGTAGGATCCTTATTAAAGGCAAACAGCAGACGTTGTAGAAAGCCCGTGAAAACGGAGATAACCAAACCAGCAAGGCTGAGAACAACAGTAACACCATGAAAATGGGTCATATAACAAATAGAAACTTTCGAACAAGAAGTGTATCCTCCGGTATCAGACCGTGTAGAAACGCACGAAAGCCAGTCGGAAAGTGTTCCAAAGCCCGTGTAAACGGTGAAATGAATTACCAACCGCAGTGCGGGAAAGAATGAAGCTCCCGAGAAATCGGTCGACCAAAAATTATCCTCGACTACGAGAGTGACGAGCATTATGCAAGGCCGTGAAAACCGATGACAATCGTGGTTCTTACGCAATCTGCGTGACGTTCTAGAATATCCACGGCACAGAGTGGACAGCGAGTGCCGTAAAACGGAGAAAACCCGTTGTTGACGAGAACGAACCCTGGTAAACAGGAAGGGCAGAAACTCGAAACGGTATTAAACCCGGTAGATACACGTGATATACACGGAAACAGTACCTCCTTCTGAAAGGGAAAAACCATTCTTGTGATCCACAAAGATGGAAGTGAACCAGCAAGCTGGATAAAAAACCTTTCAGGGTTATAACTTTGAAAATCGAACATGTGCGGCTCGACACGACACAAGTCGGACTTCAACCGCAAAATGCGAGTACAAAATTCTTCTCTTCACTTCTGAATATCCATTCCTCTTCTAGAGTCTCTGAATTCCTCTTCTGAGTGTCCATTCCTCTTCTGAGTGAACTTCTTCATCTTCTCCTCTTCCTGAGGGCAACGTGTCTTCTTTTAAATTTTCTCTACCCAGAGTGCACCTTCACGACGTAAATGTCGGTACAGTACTCCACTGGAGGTCGTCGTACGTCCTCGAAGGAGGTTCCTTATGCGTACCCTCCGTCATGACGGGCTCACCAACGTCTCGAACTCGAGAAACTTTCAGTGTTGACGGGAGTCCCAAGCAGGGAGGCGGATTGCCTACCACGGCGCGTGCCGATTCACGTGACTCCGGACGACGGTTCGTGGCTGCGGCACTGCCGGTCGACTGAACTGACGCACTGCGTGATGCAGGGCTCGTGTCACGAGATTCGTGGCGCGCACGGACTCCTGCAACGGCAGTGTGTGTTATCCCTAAATCAGGGTTGTAATCCGTTTCTCGAAATAGTGGGGCACCGTCATGACTTGGTGAACCGTCGTGACGTGCGTACGACAACTTCCCCACGGACGGGCCTGGCTCTACTTCCTCCAAACCCGATCCGGGGTGCTTACTTCTATCTTCATCGAGAGTCTCTTCTTCCTGCTCTGCAGTGTGGTGGATACAGGCATCAGCGGCGACCTTCTTACTTTGCGCCTGCATACGCAGTGTTGGGCGGTCGTCAGCGACGATATGCAACTGCGTGGCGACCGGAATACTCCGTACAGCAGTATCCCGCGTAACCGTAGCCGTGCTCTGCCGAGAAATCGGGTGATCAACTTCAACTTCCGGCGTTGCCGAGGGAACATCTCGAACGAGAGTGTACTCCGCGTCCTGCGTCTGAGCGACGATAGGCGCGGGTTCGTGCGACGATTCCTCAAGCGGGTGAGCATTACCAGTATCCTGGGACATCTTCGAGTCCGTAGATTGCGTTACTTGTCCCTCTGAAGGGTTGCGATCCGTCTTAGAAGGTTGTGCGTCCTCCGCAGAGTCCTGCGCGTCAGCGGCCAACTTCGGCGCGTTCTTTCCGACTTCAGCACGCTGCAGCAAATGTTCCTGCCCACTGACAGTGGTGTACTTAGCAATCACGTCCTTGACGGTGTCTTGCGGCACTTCTGCCTCCACTTCTTCTCTCCGTAAATCACGGGATATCTGCGACGGTAGCAACACCGGTGATTCACTTTCCGCGACAATGCGTGCGTGTCCCTCCCCCTCCTTAGACGGAGCGTCATGGGTAGCTGTAGAAACACCCAAATGACGGGGATAAACGCCGCACAGATGCGTGAGAGTAGAAAAGCCGTTCTGGCAAACATCCGAAAGCTTCGGGAGCATTGAGAAACCCAACGATTGGGAACGCATACGCATACCCTGCTTTACAGGTTGAATGTCTACTCGTACAGGAACTGTAGTTTCCACCGTAAGAACGGGATCATCAACGACTTCATCGTTCTTAGAGCAAGCGTTCTCGTCACGAGCATGTGACGATGTCCGCTTGACAGCGTGTTGCTTCTCGTTGAGCCGTTCGCAAGCGCGATTCATAGCACGCTGTACAGCGGTGGGCATTCCTGTGAGCCATAACTTCCAACATCTTTCATAATCCGTAGAGTACGGTACACTATCCAGCATTGGTTGAGCATCATCTCTCTTTGAAGAGGACATTGTTTGAGTCTCTGTCGCGCCAGACCGACGGTAGTCGAGGCAAGCGAACCAAGATTCATTCGAAAGCTTGGCAAACACAACCATTGATATGGGCAAACACTCCGAATCGTTCGGTCTCCCTTTCGAACGTTTCGAAATATCTTCCACCTCCTTAGAGTGTAGTACACCGATCGCATCGGCAGCACATATCTCAGAAGAGGCAACTGCCATAGGATGAGGTAAAACAGATCCAATAACTTGGTTGTGAGCCAGATACTGGTGCTTACGTCCAAGATTGGAAACCAGCACCGTAAACGGTTTGTCCGGTTCAACATGAACTAGAACATCCGCGAATGCGAGACCACGCCTGTTAGACAGTGACGGTACCTGCTGAACAAATCGAACTCCGTGATGACGGGAACTGACTCGAACCCAAGCTTGGGATTGTGGCGCTATGCAAAGCGATCCGTGAACACGAAGCTTGTTAGATTCCCGGGAGGCCGGTAGATATTCCTGTGCCACAGGTAGAAGGACTTTCTTTTTCGACGCACGCTTCAGCGGACGACGCACGATTGGGACAGAAGAACCATCGGCCAAATCCACACGCTTCGACCGGGGTCGAATGGATTCGACAACTTCGTCGCAAAAGTTACAACCCAAAATGATGGGGGCCGGCAATGACCGACATACAATAAAGTCGAGCTTCAGCACGAACGGTCCTAAGCGAACGACCATGTCAACCTTACCAACTGTTGACAACAGGGTGTCACTCGCATCAGCGACTTCCGGAAGCACGCAATTGCGGATTCGATCACGCAATGACTGCGGTAAAAGAGATTCTACGACGAAGTTCGGACCAGCACCTGTATCCAAAACAGTGAGATAACGCACCATAAAATGGGTAGAGTGGCCAATGTCAGCGAACACTTTGAAGTGTCGCTTTGACATGACCATGACTCGATCCGGGAACCGGTTATGACGAACCCGTTGCCACGGTCGACGCAAAACACCAAAGTGTTCAGAGTCCACGTCTAAGACGGCCTCTTTCCTTGTGAGGATTTTGACCTGGGAGCGAGGCGAAGAAGCCTCGGGCGTCGGCAACCTCGATATAGAGGACGCCTCTCCACATGTGGAGACTCCCTTTACCAGTTTTTCTGGGACTCAACCGCCACGGGCGGAGCCACAGAATCCTGAACCACTAGCAGTGAGGTGCTAGCAGCATAGTCTATACGCGAAGGATGCGGTTCGACAGCCTGCGGAGCAGTGTTTGACAACGCGAATTGCGGTTGAACAGCCGGAATGCTCCGTGAGAAATCTGCTATCGAGCGAAGATACGACGTCATCCGGAACGATTCAGCCTCCTCTGAGTGAGAGACTCATAATTATCAGCAACAGAGGACCATTCTCTCAAAGGGAGGTGGCATTCCGAGTCTATGTGACCGTGTCTGTAGCACGAATGGCAGATAGTGCCAGATCCTGAGCCATTAAAAGCCTGACGACCTTCACCAAAACTCACCGCTTGGCGTGTATAGCTCCGTACAAGACCAACATGTTGGATAACTTCACTCCTATGAGGAGGTCGCAACCCGTGAGAACGGAAAGAATCTGCAGAATGCAGTCGATCTTCCACGTTGGTGGTGAATAAAGCATCTGTTTCAGACCAGAAATCTCCTGTTAAGGAACGAGCATAACTCCAAAAATCGGAGGAAGAATCTGAAGACCAACCAGACGAGCTTGAACCAGTTGAACTGTGAGAAGTTTGAGTTAAACCCGATGATTCGGATAGATTCGACTCGGAATCAGAACGACTCTCACATACATCCTTCACAGAAGTCCGTCCCAACCTGCATTGCAGGGCTTCGACTTCCTCTGCGAGGGCATCCGACGGTTCACGTAGGACTGAGTTTTGCCTTCTGGCAGTTCGACCCATGTCGAAACGACTTCCACACGGAGCCAAGAACACCAGAAAACTGTAGATTGTGCCTCAAACGAGAGTGTAACACACAAAGGTGGGTAGAAACGACCGTATCGATGGGAACCACAAACTACGATAGTAGGCGATTCTACCAGAGTAGCTGGTACACAGTTCTAGAGTAGCAACACCGTACCGACGGGAATCACACACGACGGAAATAGGGTAAGCAACCAGTTCAGAACTGAGCGAGACCAACAACCCAAACGGGGAAAGACGAAGCCAATCACGACAGTAGTCGGCCACGACTTCCACGAGGAAAAGATCTGCGTTCTCCACGACGTCGAGCCGGCAAACCGGAATGTGCACAAAACCAGCTTGCTGGAATCAACACGACTTCTAAGTCGGGAGACCAAATGTGGTGCAAACCCCGAGAACGGGAGAAAGACACGAAAGGTGTTCGGAGCCTTCCCCTCAATAGGGTAGCAACAGCAATAGAGCCCCTCACGGGTAGGTGCACTAGCCGGGCGTAAACCGGGACCTACCGTCACGATGTACGGGTGAGGGTATGAGATGGCCGAGAAGTCGGATGGAGATACACGTGAGTGTGTGTAATCCTCAGATGAGGTCTAATAATCCACGGAAGTGGCGGAGACAACGACTACGTGTCGGAGGTTCACAAACCACGAAAGGGTGGGCGACAAGCCCAAAAAGGGGAAACGGGAACCCAAGTGAATGGGGAAAACCAAAGAGGAAACCCGGCGACGCGGCGAACGAGAGTAGGGCCACGAGAGACACGAGCGAACAAGACGAAGCCCTATACAGGGGTGAGTATCCACGACAGTGTGTAATAATGAACGGTAAATAACAACGACGGTGTCGGCGATGCTCCTGGTGAACAGGGTGGTTAAACTAACCGTGCACGACGCGGCCAACCCTCGAAGAGGTGTGGGAACACGCGAAGGCGGTGCAGCTTAGAGCCAAGAACTAAGGTTCAACCCTGGTTGGGGAGCTTTACTTGGCGGCGAGGGCCGAAGGCCGAGCCACTATATAGTGTAGTAATCCCCCTAAAATATGTCCAAAACTATCAAAAGAAATATCTAAATTACCAGCAATGCTGTGCCACCCGTCCCTTGCAACCGTGCTACACGTGTCTGACAAGCCAGCAATGCTGTGCCAACCTCAGCACTGCCTTCTACCTTCCCTGCGCAGCAGGCCCAAGAGTTCCTCGCAAAGCGAGCATATACCGCAAAATGCGTTGCACTACAGTAATCTCTCATAGCCTGAGGTGGCGAAGCCGGTAACGGATCAACAAACTATGAAAAACACCTCTGTGCATCACCACGATTTTGGCGTTTTGCTTTACCTGCAGTTCTTCACGAATCGCTTGACGAATTTCATTAGTCATTCTTCCATCAAGAGCCTTCTTAACGCTTACAGCAACGGATACCATACTGGACGTCATCATTTTCATATTGCGAACAACATCGAATTGCAAACGGCGTTCAAGAGACAACTCCCGTGGAATTCTTCTCTTCTTTAGCGGCGGCTCATTATGTGATGGCGAACTCGCGCTAACTTCTTCTTCTTTGTCTTCATCCTCGTGCGCTGTTGGTGGAGTTTTTTGAACTCCAATAACCCGCTTCTGGCTCTTGACCTTGTTGTGGTCTTGTTCTGTAGAATTCATATTGTCGTCGGGCTGTTCTAACGCGTTTGCTAACGTTTTGGACTGAATTTCGCGATATATGACTTTTGCTCTACATACTCGTGGGTGAATTGTAGAGTCATCTGTCTTCTTGCGTACGTACGCAAGCTTATTGAACTTGTCTTTCAAGCTGTCGTCGCTTCGAATAGATAGCTTGCCGCGCTCCGCCCAATTATTGAAATCAGGCTGAACTAACTTCTAATCTTCAAGAGAGGTTGGCTGAATATGAGCCACAACGTCCAAAAGAAAATTTATGTCCTCCTGCCAGTAGTTTCGTGACCCTGCATATGAATGTGGATGCAAACGTGAGGCAGTCTGAGGAAGTCTCATTTGCAGTGAGCGTAGGTGTTTTAAATCTCTTAGAAGGTACGCTAAAGTGTGGAATGTCGGTGGTGAGACAAAGAACGTATGGCACTGGACGACACCTGCTGATACGTTTTTGTGATTTCAGGAAGGCTTATGAATCGCAAATACACAAACGCACACAATGCGATTTTGTGCGTTAGGTGTTTCAGGATGCTCCCAGTATCCTTATAATGCGCCTCTCATGAGGTAGAGTACAAAACTCTTTATTTGTGAGGAAGATCTGCTGTTGAGAGCTTTCAGACAGTCTCAGCAAGAGAGTTCGTAATCATTCGCTGTACCGGCTACTGGGTAATCTCTCCGGAGCCATATCATGATGCCCTGATCCGTTGAAGGTCCGCTGATGTGAAGTAATTGCAACACAGAAGGTCCTAAGTGTCGTTTGCTCTTTGAAGTCTCCAAAAGACATTGAACACATGGTATTGTCCAGAACCCTACTCCACGCTCGCGTTCTTTCCAGACGTTTTTCAACCAATCAACCATACAACGGCCCTGCTTTTGTTTTCGACATTGATGGTGTCCTCATTCGCGGTGGTTCGGTTCTTCCCGCCGCTCAACCGGCGCTTCAAAGTCTATACGACGAGTCACGAAGCCAATGGCGCACTCCGATAACTTTTCTAACAAATGGCGGCGGAAGTACTGAAGCTGCACGTGCTCAGAAACTCACCAACTTGTTGAACGTTCCAGTTCAAGAGCACCACATCGTTTTATCCCACTCCCCGCTCAAAAACTTAATGCTCATGTATGCAAACAAAGCTGTGCTGACTGTTGGTAATCCTCACTGTGCTGAAATTGCCCGTTCTTATGGCTTCAAGCACGTCATTAGTACCGAAGCACTGGCTCATGTTGATTCCCATTCTACACCATTTGCTCGTCTTGAGCACGTACAGCCTTCTGAAGAGGATTACCGTGTGTCTGAAATGCCCATAGGAGCCGTTTTTGTCATGACGGACTCTCGGGACTGGGGACGTGATATTCAACTTCTGATTGACATCTTGCGTTCCGATGGAGATCGCAGCCGAAAGCACTGCGATGAGCAGGTTGTCGATTTGTACTTTTGTAATCCTGATATTCTGTTCCCAACAGAGTACCACCTGCCCCGGTTGGCTGGAGGGTCATTCTGCGTAGCGCTACGAGCCGTTTATGCGCATGTAACCGGAAGAGAATTGCGTTTCGTTCAGTTTGGAAAACCTCATGCTCCGAATTATCAGTTGGCGGAAGGTCTTCTTCGCCAGCAGCTGGGTCACATGGGATATTGCACGCAGACTTTGCCGACTATTTATGCAATTGGAGATAACCCGCCCTCAGATGTTCGCGGTGCGAATGCCAGAGGGCATCCATGGCGGTCAGTGTTAGTACGAACTGGTAATTTCAAGGGGGTCAATGATGAAGTCGACGCAGCTCATGTAGTTGTGGATGACGTGGAACATGCTGTACGGCATGCACTAGACAAGCATGAACTGCAAACTGCATGAAGATCTTCAGCGTATCAGTAGGTTCTAAAGAGCAACGAAACGCGGCTAACATTAGGCGAGTGAGATTGGTTCCTCTTGATGAGAATGAAGCTGAGTCTGCTTCTTTTCAATCGTATCACTCTCTGGTGTTTATTGATTAGCTTCTTTGTATACTGTCAACTTCTGTTTGAGTGCAAAGAGTTGCGCAAGGTTTCTCACGGTGTTTTCACACGTCCAGAAGTTACCCTCCCCTAGAAGTAGACGAAAGTACACTGGAATATCTTATGAACTTTCCCCGACCTGTTCAGGATTGGGCACCCACGCAGCGCTTTATATATTTGACTGCAGTAGTCTCCGGCCAATGAGTCCAACACAAATCTTGCTTACAAATTCCTGTTGCAAAGCTGGTACACCTACAGGTTTCAAGCATTATGCGCCCCTCACTGATGTAATCTTGGTGCAGAAGGTTGGAGTATGCTAGCCATCTAACCTCGGGGATTCGAGCACGTGCCAAATCTACTCCCAGTTGAGTCTTTTTTTAGGAGGAAAGGTTTATTCTGTATCACACGGCCTGCATTACAAGAATAATGTGGAGTTGCATGGCTGCATTGTCCATTGACAAAAGTTTCCCACTGAGATGAACTATCATCGCGAGGAGTACGATGAATCTATTCCTTTGATTCCCAAGGGTACGTGGTCAAAAATAAAGCGATAGCCGATAGCTCTCTGCTATTCTATTGAAAGAAAACTCTCGAGATGCTTTGCCTTCGTGCAGCCAATGGATATTACCCCGCAACGTAAAGACTACGCAAGCGGAGTCGAGTTAAGAACTTCGGGTCCGTTCTACTAGGTAAGCAATCCTTCATTATCTGCTCATTGTAAGATGATATCAAAGGAGAGAACGAACGAACGAACGAATGGACTGTATCAGACAATGACAAATCGTATATCACGGAAATTCCACTAGCATCTCGCAATAGTCGAATTGCATTCTGCACATGAGCTGTACAATGTTTCTGTTGGTTTTCTTCTTGGAAGCTGAGGCAAACTTTCGAAAGAGGTGGTGAGATAATGCAAGAAAGCCACGCAGAGGTGGTATAGTTCTGTTCGCTTACGAGTTCTGTGCACGCCCACATTCCTTTTGTTTACCGTTTGGCGGATTTAAGCTACCCATAGCTACGTTTAACGCGTTCGTCACTATGAAGAGCTTCGAAAATATCGGTGATTTCTTTGGAGTTCTGAACAGTAACGCTGAACTCAATTCTCTCATGTTTTCCTTCTTTCTCCACTGAAAGCGAGAGTGACTCGACTTCTCTTCTCAAAGTGTCATCCACAATCTGTTGAATATGGTCCCGAAATTCTTCACCTATGGCTTCGATTTTAAACTTAAACGAGCTCGGAAACGTCATAGATCGATCCAAAGCCGCTCTATCACTTGCAACGTTTGTCTCTGCTGGCTTCGATCCAGCAGATGTCTTGAATTTTGAGCCTTTGGCTGTATCGTCTTCTAATTGGCCTTCATCCCCTTCATTTCCATCCTCCTTCCCCTCAGTTGCTTGACTAGTTTGCTCATTTCCTTTCAACGCAGACGAAGAGTCCGGTGTCGAAAGCTTCAGAATTTGTTTACCGAGAGGTCCCGGCTCTTGCTTCGATTTCGGGTACAGATCGGAAATTGCTCGTGGAGGAGATAAATGCCGCCTGGTCCACTGAAACATTTCCTTTGGTGTAGATTGAGCAAGCAATTCGTATGAGCGACGTGCAATTCACTCCTTTGATCCTTCAGGCAAGTCTGCAGAAGTGGGATACGACGCTAAACCTCCGCTCCATCCTCCCTGCTTTCCTCGTCTGACCGTTGACATTTCTTGATCTTCTTCGTCATCTTCATCTAATTCATATGCATAGGCCTGCCCTGGTTCCGTGATGGTAACATGTGTATCTTCATTGAGCTCCCACACCTTTCCAAAACTTGATTCAGATGTCAACGCGAATTCTTGGTCTACTCTTTTTTGTTGTTCCTTCACTGCTTCAATTACTTCGATTTCACCATCACTGCTTTCCTCTTCTTCATCAACGTTTTCGTCTTCGGTGTCAAATAATCCTTCGAAATCAAAATCATCTTCGTCCTCCAAATCATCATCTGTAGGCGGCACACTCCGAGCAGCAGATGGCCCACCTTTCTTTCCCTTTCCCAAACCAAGACCAAGAATTCCGCTTTCGGATAAGATATTCGCAGCGTTTCTAATATCCTCGGGACCTGACATTTCTTGTTGTCGCCCAGTGAGTGCGGCTACAAAATTGTAGTTAGTGGCTGCGATTTAGAAGTGTTATAGATGTTGGGGCCTTTAGCAAACTCCCGCGTACGAGTAACTGACGTGCGCGTTTCGTGTTAGAGGGCGAAAGAGACTGGCGCACATCACCGACAGCCTGATAGACTTTTAAGGTCTTGTTGTACAGTCCTTTAATTCCAGAAAGTGTACCATTAGCATACCAACCGACTTGACAACTTCCGTGGATGGTTTCTCGTTTTTCAGAAAAGAACTCCTTGAACATCTACGACAAATCCATATCTCGTCGGCCACTAAACTTGCATGTTTTTCTCGTGCCTAGCCGTCAAACGGTTCCGCATTATTGCCCATGCAGTGTCAAAGAATATGTCTAAACTACCGTTTTCTTCCGGCGTTCGATGCTGCATTGCGAGCGTGATACCTCGAAGCTTGAGAAGCCACCCTAACGGGTAAGCAATATCGTAGGCTTCCCTAAGGCGGTCCATCGGCTCGTAGTCAATCCATATCTGCAAGTACTGGTCTCGCACTGCATCAGAGATGTCTTCATTGATCAGATAAAAGTCGAAGAAAGGATGCGATATCGAGGCAAAGTACCAATCGAAACATATTGTTTGCTCTCCAGTCTCCGACTCTTTCTTCAATCCAGCATTGCTGATCGAGACGTCCCCATGTGTCAAAGTCAGAGGAATGTCGTATTCGTCCAAATCCCGTAATCTTGCTTCTACTAACGGGATAATTGATTCAAAGTCTGACATCAAAGCACACAAGTTGCCACGAGGGTCATCCCTCCATCTCCTAAGCTCAGTAAGAAGTGCCGATGAGTCAAGAACTACACATCCTTCTCGAACAAGTCTCTCTTTTTGTTCTAGCGAAGCTTTATGTAGTGATCCAAGACAGTTAATTAGTAGCTGAAGCGCTTGTTCCTCACTGCGGTTTTCCAAGGGGATAAATTCACGAGAAGCAAAGCTTGCCAGTTCATCTGACATGCCCACAACCGTCAAAGTCATTGATGGAAGTACCCTTGAAATAGCCTGTGTAATCTGGAGCTCATTCGTCCCGAAAACAGGGGACTTGAGAAAGTAGGCTCCCTTATCTGAGCTGACTCTGAGAATTGTGGACATGCAATTCATTCTGCATTGAACAACTGGACCGAAAACGTGTGCATTGTCGTCCTCAGCAACTCGTTGCAACCACTCACAAGCCATTTTATGCCAGCCCAGTTGGTGTCGAGGCTGCCAAATGCTTCTGAGGACAAGAATTTCTTTCTCGAGAAACTCTACAACGCGAACAGTCACACCAATTAAGCTGTCATTGTCTGATGTGTTTAGAGCTTGCACGAAGGAACAGTCCTGCCAGGCCATATCTTTCGTTAATCGAAGTTGCGAGTCTTCTTTATCTTCTAGCAACAACATCTTGGAAAATCCTGCTCGATTCGGTTCGCTGTAGTGCTTGGGATAGTTTGCAAAATGGTTTCCGAGTAGTTCAGCAGCAACAAAGAATCGTACAGCAGAGGCGTCGATGCTAACATCTTCTTGGAATCGCAGGACACTGGTCTCGATATTCTGCGCATCCATTCTAGCGAAGTAGTAGTGGGGAATGTCCCAGCTACCATCGTCATATTTCATCATAAGCACTTTCCGCTCATCTGGAATGACAAGCACGAGCCTAATGAGCTCCGAAAAGAAATCCACGACGCGCTCCGGGTCGCTGCTCTTTGGCGACATACCACTCATTCCGTTTTACGAGCAGCAATAACGCTGGGTAGCCTCGTAGTTACTGGGAAAGAAAGAACCTCGATCTATTCTTGTGGGAACGAAGACCGGCAGAGTCCTGCCAGTGATGACGAAAGATCCCAAGCGTACACGGTACCGACGATACCTGGACCAGGTGCACGAATGCCAATGGCGTTTGGGATAAAATCCAGTTATTTGTAGCCTCTGTACTGCTCAACGGCGATCTTTATTGTGGGCGGCAAAGAGACGCATCAGCGATGCTGTCTCGTTCAGGAAGCAGGGCTTCCTGAACACACTGTAGAGACAGGAGTCCCGGGTGGGTGGAGGGTATCCAAAGCAGAGCCAGGCACGCAGAAGCAAGGATTCTGGGGAGTGCGTCCTGCGGCTGCCGTGAGCAACCGAGTGCGCCCAGCCGCCGGCTCCGGGGGCGCAGCGGTTGCCGGCGTCGATGATGCGATCGACCTGCCGCAGCTCGGCCGACCCAAATAAATCTTCTTCTGCGTGCCTGGAAATTCCAAAGCTGCTCAAGCCCTGCCTGAGAGTCTTTGAGCCTGGTCTTGGATTCTCTAAGAGAGAATTGAGTTTATTTGAGATCGAGTCTACCCCGTGCGCATCATTGCGGCGTCGCGCATCATCGTCGTCACAGCGACCACTCGCTCCGGGCTCGTGTGAATCGGCACAGCAAACCCGATCGATTTCCTTTCATCATCCGCCCCTGTGTCGCGAGACGTTCCGTCTTCGTCTTCGGCGCCCAAGTAGGAGAACACCCCCCATCGGTCGCGGTAGTTTTGCATGGAGAAGTCGCACATGCTCTGCTGGTGACAACCTCTAGCCCCGCGTCGCACCTTCACGAGCACGGCATTGCCGCGCACTTTTGCCAAGTGCCCGACACTGAACACGGTCATCTGCAACGTAGGCAGCATCGCTCGTTCTGCAACCGCGCACGCCCGCGCATTCACCCGCCCGCTGCCTGAATGCAGCATGACAATCTTCCCATCCCTGTCCCCATCCCCTTCCGCGACGCCGAGCGCCGCCGCCGTGCGTTTCAACTCGCTTAATTCGCACTTCAGTACACTGGTTGCGACATACCGTCGGTGGTCATCGTAAGTCCGTCCGCGGATCCATGTCGGATACGGTTTGACGGCGGGATCGCCGGGGAACACGACGGCACGCACAGCCGACGGCTCTGGACGGACGTCTGGGTTTTTCCCACAGTCCCGTTTGTGTGCGCCCCAGTCGCCGCGCTGACATGAGCGGTCACAGTACCGGGCCACCCTGCATCGGCCGCAGCGGAGCAACAAGCCAGGCTGTTGCTCGCGCTTACCGCAGTGGGAGCACAGCTGGCATTGGCCAACCAAACGCATGTGGCCCTCCTCACGCGCCTCCGCCATGTCGTCGCCCAGCAGCTCTCCCAGCCTTTCTGAAAACATTGTCTCGGCGCGTCGGCGCGCGTCGACGTCGCCCCCTGCGTTGCGCATCATCTCACCGTTCTGCTGCGCCAGATAGACCACACGAGCGACGTTAGAGCTACGCATATTCTCGCTCATTTCCATTGTGATCCCGACCCGTTCCCGTTCTATAGCCGACCCGGGCATCTTCTTCCCCATCTTCATCGCAATGTTCATTGCGGCGATGAAGCCGGTCTCTGCATGGTCCTGCCTATTGTCGATTGTGAGCATGTCCAGTAGCGTGCTGAACGCAGGGATCGCGCGCCCTTCGTGCATTATCCCATGCTCGTCGGCCTCACCCGTCCCCAGCCGGTTGGCCGCACGCGCCTCCACCATCAGCTCTTTCTTCCACGTCTGGTCGGACGACACGCGCGCGAGGCGCGGAAAGTACTTGCGATACCGCAACAACAACGCCCAGAAAGCGAGGGGGTCTTCTTCCACAAGCCGTTTTACAGTCAGGCGGTCAGCATGGCCTAATACCACTGCGCGCTCGATGTAACAGTCCAGCTCCTTCTCACCCCAGTCCAGGAAGCGCTCGTACGAAAGACGGTCTGACCTTGGCGAGCCAAAACGAACTTCGAAGGCATCTTCCCCAGACTCTTCCGGGCATGGGTACATCACGAACGAGTGGTTGTACACTGCATCAAGGCGCTCACGTGCGCCCAACGCCCCTGGGTGAATGTTGAGCCTGCTGAACGGCTGCATCGGACGAATGACAAAGTGGCGCTGCACAATGGGGTTCTCAAGCAGTCGAAAGAGCCTGCGAAGGTCATCATCATGCTCTGGGATTTCTACCTCACCCCGGCTGGTGTGCTTGAATGCATTTGCTACGTTGAGGTCCTGCGTCTCTACAATGATGTCTTGCGGCTGCTCTTGAATACGCTCCAGCAACTGCTCTAGAGCTAGTACGTTTCCAGTGAAGCGCGGAGTCGGCATTGGCGCGCCATCACGAACCATGAGGCGCATCATTTCGGGTTGTGGAACATTGTCAGGCACGGCGACATAGGTGTACTCAGTGGTGAAGAGGTCCTGGCGACCGACGGCAAGCTGGTAGCAAGGGACAGCGGCCATGTTGCGTTGAGAGGGTTGTTGGTGTGGGTGTTTCGGATGGAAAAGGGCGTGCTTCTGGATGCCGTCCAGAGGATAGGAAGGTGCGCGGTTGATCGGCGGCCGACCGCGCGCAATGTCGAGACGGTCGAGCCCTTTTCAGTGCGAAGGAGCGCGGCCCTATCTACAGGGTGGATTCTACACGTTCAGATCTATCTTCATGTACAACCAATCAGCGGGCTGGGCCCAAACATTCGCAACTGCTCCGCACTGAGACAGTCGCAGTTTCAAAAACGATGCCATTAGCGCGGTTCTCTTTTTTGTATGTCCTCTAGCTAGATACTGCGGTGAACTGCATTGCAGCTTTTCGAACCCATCGCCGTCCTCGCTCCAACTCGGATGAACCAACGCTTTCGTGCTCGTTTTTCATTAATGCGCAAGGGTGATGACTGAAGCTTGGAAGCACTAAACAGCTAATCTTTTTACATCCTTAGGCTATACCTTTGTTCACCGAACTACCCCTCTACAGGAGTATGTATGCACAGCAGTATATGCAGGCCCTGAGTACATGGTTCCCACCTGGACGGCCCCTCCACTGCGACGCGGATTAGATATCACTCTAATGATCATCATGGCGATAACCATGTCCGCGGAAACCTTGCTGTGTTTGCAAAGCTGTTTACAGACTTTCGTCCTTGAGTTGAGAAGACTGCCGCTGGCGGCAAGCATCAACCCGTTTGGTCTAATCGCTCAGAGGTACCACCGGAATAGGACCCATCCTAGCGTGTTTCACAGCGAGTTTTCGAGGTATTAGAGCCTCCAAATGATTCACCCAAGCATGTAGATCAATAAAATGAGCGATTCCATTCTCTATCGCCCCCAGACCTGGTTGCAGCCAATCAAGGGGCGTAATACTACTTCAACCTGCTTTCGTGGACAAGCTGTTTCTTTTCTTCAGAGTAAGGCATTCTATAGTATTATTCCGACCAGGTGTTGTATTATCCGGGGTCCAATGTCACGAGGTCTAATGGTCGGGATCAACCATCATTTCGCCTTTTAAGAGAGCCGATTTTGGCACCATCCACACCGCAGGTCTAGCAAGCAGTTTATGGTTCCCCATATTAGGTTCGAAAACGTAACAACGTCTAGCACAATGATTGCCGCTGCCAGAAAGTTGAGAGCTTGGCCTAAGTTCACGTGTTTCCAATGCGATCTCAGCTGAGAACGATCGTAATCATGCCTACTGTTGAGATCTGAGTATTAGTTGGATCAGAGAATTGGAAAGTACTTCGGTTCAAGAGCAAGAGCTGCAGGGCCTGCGAGAAAAGTGGTGAGGAACGGAAGCGACGGAAGAAGAAATCAAGTTGAGAAAATAATATGATGTATCTATGTGGAGCGATTCCTTTCTCGCCACATCTTACGCGGTTGGTCGCTACGAGCAAAACGTTTTGCACTACCCCTGGTACCGACGGTACCGTCGGTACCCTTGGCAGCACTCTCTGATTGGTGAAGCCAACGTGAAACATGAAGTAAGTAAATTGCATAATGTAATGCATCCTAAAATTTTATGACAGTACATGTACAAGCGATCTCACAGAATTGAGCGCATATGCAGCGGGAATGCTTCTCGCGAAGGTAGTAAAGGCACGTTATAGTAGAGCGGTTATACTGCAGCAGTATGTGGGCAAGTCGCGTGTCATATCGACGGACTCGTTTCTGCCTGCCTCATGCGCTCTCTCCCCGTGTAGTTCTTGCCACCTTCGGCCCCCTCTTAACGTGTCTTGCGAAGGAAATCACTCAAATCATATCCTTGTCCTTCTCGCGTGACTCTCGAGTTAAGACTTGTGAGTGGTTCTCGATTCAGCACTTGCGACTAGCAATAGACTCAGCAATCAATATACTACAACTTCATGGGGCCGATGCGAAGACTATTTACTTCTCCGCGACAATCTGACAGACCGGGCGGCTCTTAATCCCCCCCGTTTACCCAGAACGCCAATGCGGGCGCTTTTTCACGATCATCATGGGTCTTACAATCACCACCATAGAGGTTTTCTTGCTGCAGCAACTGCTGCTATTCTGCACCACGTTCTCACACGCTGGCAATGAAAAGGATTTTGAAATTCTCTCTACGTCAACGATCGTATCAAACATTACAGAGGAGCTTGATACGCTCGCAGTGGATATAGTAAAAACAAGGTGGCCTTCTTTGACTTAGGCTCTGATGATGTAATTTTGGGAATGCATCCTTATGCAAGATCTACGAGGGCGCCTCGTCGAGCGATGAGAGAAGATAACGATTGGGTGTCGAGTTTCAGGGACGAGGGCGGAAAAATTGACGTCTGTGATGCAATCTACGCGACACCAGATGGTATTTGGATGGAAAATAACTCCGAACTTAGCAGAGCACATGCTGTTAAGGTTGTCGCAGTTCTGAACAAGAATTTTTGCGAGAATGGAAGAAATGTGGGTTCCCGGCCCTACCGGAACATACAGCCGCCGGGTTGGACGACGGGAAATTGCGCACCTCGGAATGGCAGAACAAACTCCCGTGGACATATGCTTGCGAGAAGACTTGGCGGCTCTGGGAGAGATGTGCGGAATATCTTCATGTTCTGCCAAGACGCAAACGGCCTTGCTCACACTGTGTTTGAAGATGCTTTGGCCAGCTTGTAACAAGCAGACAGCACATACGGTCCTGCGCTTGATCCGGATTGTAAAGTGAAGGTGGAGGCGAGGCCAATATATAGTGCATTCCTTGAAAGAGAGGGCGCACCAATTGCGCTCAGGTACTCGGCAGAAATCCAAGACCGGGACGGCAATTTCAAAGCGCCATTCTTCGACGTAAGGATCGAGAACAGACAGTTGGACAACTTCGAGTACACGGAGTACCGGAATGCTGCGGACAGAAAAGTCGTACTGAACTATCTTGTGAGGTGGTACAACGGACGCAACGAATTGGTACCAGCCAAGTTTGCCGTGGATAGACTGCCGAGTAGGGAAGGCTTTGACCATATCAAATGTTGATGATAGTTTGCTATATAAAAACACAGTTACATGTTAGCTATCACACGCTTGATAGCCAAAATAGACTCCAGAGCTGAATGGCGCAGATTCTCCGCCGTGGTAATTACATAACGTTTTTTTTAACATGTATGCTTTAATGCATTGCCTTCGGCTGCATATGCGCCTCTGTGAGTAGGTGTAATGATTTGAAGAATCAAAACGTGTTGCCGGTACCGAAAAAATACGTCAATTTACTTGAGTCAAGAAGCTCGAGGATCACAGTCCATGCCAGTCAAGTCTCAACGGCGCCAGGATAATCACGATGGCAAGTATAGCCCGTAAGAAAGAAAAAGAAAAGAAAGTTATTTAAAAGCACCTGTTTGCTTGGGTTCTTGTATGTAAAAGCTACTGTTTCTCAACTTCTTCAGCTCAACATTCCACATAGAAATTCTTGCGAAAGCATCCAGTTGAAAAATAACAAAAAATTCCAGCTGACGCAAAATAATTTGCATGAAGAACAGGAACGCAATTCGCGCCAAAAAGGATATGGGCCGCAATTTTTCTTAGCTCCCATTGTTCTTCAAATAGCAAAGAAAAAGAAAGATATCAACAGAACAAGAGAGAACAAGAGAGAACAATTTAACGTTTCTACACTGATTACTAAATAGCTATCAGCATAGTAAACTATCTGTTTCTAATTGCATATCCCGTGTTTTCTCTCTTTCCCAATCTACATAATTGTCAGTTTAAATATTTTCTAATGAGCAAACCGTCCTAGCAGGTCAGAGCTTTATCGATTCATAACTTCGAACTGGTACATTTTAAGTACCTAAATCTATGCTAGGAACCTATCATGCCACGAATCGTTACGAATTGTCTAAAAGCTGCGCTTTCTTTTGTCTTAAACTGTTTTTCTTACTTTGAGGGGATTTTTCAAGAGTCAACATTTTTCCAAGACTGGCAGTCAACAGATTACAAATATTTAAAAGAAAAAGAACTATGGTATTATAAACATTGTTTATTAAACAAGATGGCGAGTGGATTCCGTTAATCCAAATGAGTTGTAAAATATATTTGCGAAATAGGAAAGTCTACAGTGTAAGCACAAAGAACAAAACAACTTGGCCCCCTACAATTGGGCGCCAAAATGGGATAGACAAGCCACAGCTGCCCATTGGATTGCATCTCGCGCCCGTAGATTCAGGCTCATTCACCTTGAATATTGACAATGCTGCTGCCCTTCAACTGCATGCGCTGTGTGTAGGGCCACGCATTCATTAGGCTCTTGCATCATACCACAAGCACTGCTGCGTCCCCGATCCTTTCGAGCGCCCACCCCTCTCCACCTCTGCCCATGCATCCAAGCCACCATTCGCGCGGAGCATAGTCGCAGAAGTGTTTCCGCTTTTGATACATCATAATGACAGCGAAAGTCATCAACGGAAACTTGAGCCAGGGAGGCGCTGAGCTATCGCGGCTGACGGCTACTTTCACGGGAAAGGACGAGCCCAGGGCTGCAAGTGAGGTTATAGCCGCTGCCGCGCTGGCGGAAGCGAAAATTATCGATCTTAAACAGACCGTCATACAAGACTATATCACTCTTGTCATCGAATTAGAAGTAGAATCTTGCACCGCCGCCGAAGCACACGTTTATAAGTCTCTGCTGGCCATCGCCCAAAATTTGTCGCTCACCGTCGATTTCGATGTTGCAGCCGAAGATATGCCCCTGCAACAGTTTCAAAAGCTTGAAATGATAGGTGCTGGTGCATTTGAAACTCCTCGAGAAGAACGCCGCCCCACGTGCATCACCAACGGTAAAATCATCCATAAGGCACCTCCAACACATTACGTTCTAACTCTGATATCCAGTGACTCTATATCACCCCTATTTCTGACCGATATTGATTCTTTGTTGGCAGATGGGGCGTTCACTATTGATAAGGTCACTCGCCTGAGCACGTCTGGGCTCCGTTGCTTGGAGATGACGGTTGTCAGCTATAAGGCATTGTCCCCTAACGACGTTAACCAGTTGAGAAAACAGTTATATGCGTTAGGAAAGACTGAAGGAATCGATGTGGCACTGCAAGCGGAGTCAGTGCTGAGAAGGTCGAAGAGACTTGTGGTATTCGATATGGACAGCACGCTAATCCAACAAGAGGTTATCGACGAATTGGCTCGCTACGCAGGCGTGTATGAGAAGGTGAAGGAAATCACACATAGAGCCATGAGTGGCAAACTGGATTTTCGCGAAAGTCTTCGCGAGCGTGTGGCATTGTTGAAAGGAACGCATTCAAGCGTGTTCCAGAAGGTAATTGACAACTTGCAGTACACACCCGGCGTAAAGCTACTTTGCAAGACGCTCAAGAAACTAGGCTACCGACTGGCGGTGATTTCTGGCGGCTTCACGCGAATTACTTCTCATGTGCGCAACGAACTCGGGTTGGACTACGACTATGCCAACGTGCTGGAGGAGAAGGACGGGGTGTTCACGGGAAGGACGATTGGGCCTGTGGTGAATGCGCAAAGAAAGGCGGACCTGCTGATCACGATTGCGCAGCAGGAACGAATCACTTTGGATCAGGTGATTGCAATCGGCGATGGGGCAAATGATTTACCCATGCTGGGCACAGCCGGCTTGGGAATCGCGTTTAACGCAAAGGCGGCAGTACAAGAGGCAGCGAGCTTTCGAATCAATCATCCGAGTTTAATGACGGTTTTGTATCTTTTGGGATTCAGCGAGCATGACCAGGCAGAGCTCCATGGAGAAGGCAGTAATCATTCGGGCTCCATAGGCGAGGCGGCGGCCTAGACATGTCGTTGGGTGCGCAGTAGCCAATGAGCAAAATACATGTAAGATAAAGGAGCAGAACGACGGCGGCCGGTGACACGGCAGTTAAAGCGGTGCCTGCGAGCGAGCCGTGACGCCAAGGATTTGCTCCAGCTGCTCTCTGGGCGGCTTCTCGGGCATGTACGGACATTCGTGCGGCAGGTTCATGAAGTCCTCAAAGTCGATCTTCTCGTCGCGCCCGGTGAAGGACTCGAGGCCGGCGTAGGAGGAGGGCAGCCCCGGCAGGCGCTGGCACTGCGAGAGCATGTGCTTCTGCATGGCCAGGCGCATGGGAAGCGCGGCGCCGTACGCGGCGGCCTGCAGCTTGCGGCGCGTGAGCTGCTCGGCGTCGGCCGACTTGGTCTGAATGGCGTGCACGGGGTGCGGCGCGGTGGCGGAGTACTTGAGCGTGGCGCCGGGCGCGGCGTCCGGCCTGAGCTGCGTGCGCGTGGGGCGATCCATGGCGCGGACAGCGGGCGGCGACCGGGCGCGATGCGGGCGGCGGGCGCGATGCGGGCGGCGGGCGCGACGCGGCGCGATGGCGCTTGACGCGCCGCGACGCATGTCGTCGAGCGGCGCGCGCTGGAAGCGAGCGCGCGCGCGCGGCCAATGGCGGCGCGCCACGCGGCGGCGCGGCACACGTGTGCGCGGCGCACACGCGCGGCGGGCGGGCGCCAGCAGCGCGGCGCGCGTCGCGCGTCAGCGCGCTGTAACCGCGCGCGCGCTTAAACGGCACCGGCGCGTGGACGCGCCGCGCGCGCGCGGCCCCGCAGCCGCCAAGACCGCCCGCCCGCCGCCCGCTGCCCACGGGACGCGCCTTTCGCCTCCCCCCTGCCCCGTGTGCCCGCCGCGCGTTTGACCGCCGCGCGCGTCGTGCCGAGCGTTTCCGACGGCTGTGGCTGCCGCCCGAGCCGCGCGCCTTTCTTGTTGGTGCTCACGTTGCGCCGTTCATGCGCGCATGTGGGGCGAGTCGACGCTGCTTTCTGCCGTTAGCAAGGACTCTGTCGCCGCCGCTATGAACGTCGCCATGCCGCCCGAGCATGACGCCGTCGTCTTCAACGACAAGTCGCGCAAGTTTGACGAGGCCGATGCCGCCTTTCGCGCTTTGGTCGATGCGCTTGACGCCTACAAGACCGCCGTGCTGCACGCCGCCGAATGCGGCGTCGCCGTTGCCAGAGCCATGGACTCCTTCTTCACCCAGCCCGACCACAAGCAAAAGCAGCTCGTTGCAAAGTTTCTCGACTCGCAGCTCGCCATTCGCTCCAAGTGGGTGTCCGAGGCCGAGAAGACGTATGACGCCGAGGTCCTGGCGCCCATCAAGAGCAGGCTGGATGAGATTCCAAAGGTGCGAAACACCATTCGCATGCGCGCCAGCTACAAGGCCGATATGGAGAAGCGCCAGAAAAAGCTGCAAACCGAGCGCAAGCGAGACACCTCTCGCCTCCGAGATAAGCAGCGCCGTCTCAAGGAAATCACCAACCAGTACACCATGTTCCACAACAGCGTCATTCAGAGCTTCAATTACATCGAACGAAACATGGGCACGTTTGTTACCGGCCCGTTGCGCGCTCTCGTCTCCGTTATGGCTCAAGTGTCCAACTCCACCGTAGACTCCATGGAGGAGGTTGTAAAACTCGTCGCGGAGACACCGCCTCTCACGACCGACATGTCACCTGCTCCACCACTTTCCTCTCCCGCCGAGAATGTGGGCGGAATTATTGGCGATGAGGTCTGGGATGAAGACTACGTTTTTGCTGATGATACAGAAGTTGAGCCAGAGGATGAGGAAGATAAGAACGAATCAGAGCACATTGAACCATCCCATGGCCTTGCTCGCGCAAGTTCTCATCTTCCGCCCCGTGGCAGGGTGCATAGCGCCGATGGCGTTTCAAAGAACTCTGCCGCTTTGGGTGGCGATCAGTTCGGTTTGGATTTTTCGGCTGTAACCAGTCCTCGGCGCGGGCACTCTACCTCTTCGGCGCCGGCGGAAATGTCGCGCGCGTTCTCTCCGGCGACCTCACTCCCAATATTCTCCTCGACTGCAAACGGTTCCCACAGGGACATTGGCGTGGGTCCAAGTTCTGTGTCTGGTCGTATCCTGCAAAACGGACAGGACACTTTTTTACCACCGTCTTCTGTTGCGAGCAGTACGTCCACTGAAAACGTGGCTCATGACGCTATGCGGCTCTCTCCACGAAGTGCTCCGTCGACTCGACGTCGAAGACAAAGAGAAGGCAAAGAAAGCGTTGATACCGTTGGCTCTTTGGAAGGAGGCACACGGACTGAAGTCATGGTGCGAGTCGTCGCCAAGTATGACTTTTCACCGCAGGAAACTAACGAACTTGAATTGCGAACCGGGGATGTTGTAGAAGTAACTGGTATGACAGACGGAGGCTGGTGGATGGGGCAGATTGGGCGCTCATGTGGCTATTTTCCGAGAAACTACACAAGGGAGCTTACAGCTGAGGAAGAGCTTGCGTACATGAACGACAGGAGAAGGCGAACGCGACGGGGTCATCGAAGGCATGACTCCGGGGACTCTCGACGGTCAGGCCAGACCGCGTCGCAGACATCAGCCCATCTTCTCTGACATTTGCCACTAACCTCGCCTGTTGTATGACGATGTTTTGCCACCCCGTACTAATCCCCACAAAACGATCTAACGAATTCACCACCTTGTCAACGCCGCACGTTGTTTTTTCGGATGTGTGGCTGTTTCTTATCATTGTCTACATGTAATGGAGCGGGGTTTTGCCAAGATATTTCGGGACGCTCGAGCACAACAACCTCGCCCTGCGTCTGACGGGTTGGTTTTTCCTTAAAACTCACAAAACGTACCAAAGGTACACACAAACCGTTCTTGCGACGCTGAAGAGAAACGAGGACGTCTACGACCACGCAGGGGCACAGGATATCTTGTTCCGTACGTATTCGTGCTTTTCTATAGTGGGCGTAACTGTATTCAGTGCTAGACGTAACTTTGTTTATCGGCTCTGTTGAACGATGCCAGTTATGAGCTGGAGTAAGTTCATTTCAACACTAACCGTGGTCTCCTACAAAGTGAGGAGCAGCTAAGACATACCTTCACACAGGTAAAGATGGCAAGGTCAGTTCCGCTCAATCTTGATTTTGACAAACTCAGTAAACTATCCATCCCTCTGTCTTTTTTTTAAGAGAATGTTTTCGTTTCTTTATCAGTAGTATTGCTCTCCTGGCAGATCGCCCATGCCGTCACCCGGAATCGGCTTCTTCTCCGGAATCTCCACAACCAAGCACTCTGTAGTCAAAATGAGGCCTGCCACACTCGCAGAGTTCTCGAGAGACCAGGCTGTCACCTTTGTCGGGTCAAGCACACCTGACTCCAGTAGATTTTCATACACACCGGTGGCTGCGTTATATCCGCCGCCGAAGTCCATATCTAACACTTTTTCAAGCACGACTTCACCTTCGACACCAGCGTTGGCACATATTTGTTTCAAAGGAGCGGAAATAGCAGCCTTGACGATGGCAGCACCAGCTGCTTCGTCCTCGTTCGGCAAAGACTTTGCAAACTCCGGCACTTCCAGAGACAAATGAGCCAGCGCTGCACCGCCTCCCGGCAGAACCCCCTGCTCCATAGCAGCCTTCGTGGCATTCAAGGCATCCTCACAGCGAAGCTTCTTATCCTTGAGTTCTGTTTCAGTGGCAGCTCCAATTAAAATTCGGGCGACGCCGCCGCCGAGCCTAGCGCGGCGCTCCTCCAACTTTTCGGTGTCGAATTGGGAATCTGTTGTCTCCAGCTCGCGATTAATCTGGGCGATACGATCCTTGACAGCCTCTTCAAACTCACCGGTAGAAATAATAGTTGTGGTCTCTTTTCCGACGATGATTCGCTCAGCGGTACCGAGATCCTCAGGTTTGACGTCCTCAAGGGTCATACCAAGATCGGAACAGATGAAAGAACCACCGGTAACAATTGAAATGTCCTCCAGATATTGCTTCCTACGATCTCCAAAGCCAGGGGATTTGATGGCGACAACGTCCAGCACGCCTCTCATCTTGTTGACAACCATGGTGGACAAGGCCTCACCCGTCAAGTCATCGCATACGATGACGAGGGGCTCTTTTGTCTTGACAAAGCTTTCAAGCAGATTGACTAGGTCCTTGACGGCACTGATCTTCTGGTCTGTGATAAGAACACGTGGTCTGACCATCTCCGCCAACTGACGTTCCTGGTTCTTGACAAAGTAAGGCGAGATAAACCCTCTGTCAAGCTCCATACCCTCAGTAAATTCTACGGAGTTGCCAAGACTTTGGGACTCTTCCACAGACGTGGAACCAGTTTCACCAATCTTCTCATAGGCGGTGGCAATGATCTCACCAATTTCCTCATCGTTCCCAGCAGAAATAGTAGCAACGGCGCGAATATCGTCAATGCCCGTGCTGGGTCTAGCGCATTCTTGAAGCCTTTTGACCAAGAACTTGACGGTCTTGTCAATACCCCTCTTCAGAGCGATGGGGTTACGTCCGCTACCGACAGCTCTGATGCCCTGATGCACGATTTCTTGGCACAGAACGGTAGAGGTGGTGGTACCATCGCCCGCCTTAGAATCGGTCTTTGATGCGACCTCCTGCAACAAGCGGGCGCCAGTGTTGGCCATGGCATCCTCCAAAGCAATTTCCTTGGCGACGGTGACTCCGTCATTGACACTAAGAGGCGCAGCGTAGCTGCCGCGTCCCAAGACAACGTTTCGACCCTTGGGTCCAAGCGTGACCTTGACGGCGTTTGCAACGGCATCCACACCTTCGATCAACCTCTTCCGTGACTGCTCTCCAAACGCAATGTCCTTGGCAGCCATGGAAAGGGACCGCACGGAGCGTGGCACGGAGACACGCACGGCATGACGCGGACGATGCGACACGGCATGAGCAGAGCTCACAAAGGAGGAAGAGGAGGCGACCGGAAGCGCCGAAACAAACGCTGACGGGGTATTCATGGGGCTGCAGCTGTGGTAGGTAGCGAGGAAGGGTGATGCAGCTCACGACACGAAGGCGAGCGACGTACTGCGAGGCTGCGGAAAGCGACGAGAGAGCTCAGCGCGGGCGCGATGCGGATCTGGATCGGTGGAATTGGCCCGCATTTGATCTCGCCGTCGGCACCGGCCCGGCTGGCGGGGCCACGGAACCAACCTGCAACCGCCACCTGATGATCTGTGGCATTCTCTGAACGGCGCTGTCCAGCAAGGCGCGTGCTGCGGGGAATTGGAGAATAAGAAAAAAAAAAAAACCAAAAACTCAGGTTGTTTCGCACGTGTTCGCGCTGTCCACTCGGCACACGCGACACGGCAGGATGCAAGCGTTCTGTAAACGCAGCGCTCGCAAACGCCACGCGGCTAGGCGCAACGCCTGAGAGAGCTGCGGCGGTGAGCAGCCGCGGCATGACGTCATATCTGAGCGGTGAGCATAACTGATATCCTGACACGCCGCGAGGGCACACCCCCCGCGGCCGTTGCGCGCGCAGGCGCAGCAAACGAGTCGTCGCGACCACGCGCGTCGCAGCGGCAGCGCCGCCAAAGAAGCCGCCAAAGAAGCCGCCAAAGAAGCCGCCAAAGAAGCCGCCGCGACGCGTGACTTGGCGGCGTGCGCCGGTGGGGGGTGGCAGCGCAGCAGCACTTGCTTCGATGCCGTTTGCGCACGGCGTCCGTCGATGCAACTTTTTGCATGGCGCCTGCGTTGAGGTGCTGCACCGGCACGTTTCAAGCGCGTCGTGCGAGTCGCGAGTGTTGTCGGCTAATCCGTGCAGTGCGCCCTGTGCCGTGTGTCGGTCCTCCGATGCAGTACGTACGACGGTACACACCCCTCGTCGCCGCGCATAAAAGCTCTGCGTTTCAAATATTCAAACGCTGTCCCTCTGCGCGCTTGCGTTTCGATCTGCTACTCTTCGTCGCCGGTTCGCATTCAAGCCGCGCTTATGCAGACCTCAGCCATCGCCGTGAGTCCCAAATGGCGAATCGAGCACGCCCGCAACACACTTTTGTCATATGTCCCACCCGCCAGTATCTTTCCCGCTTTTGCACCGCCATCGCTCGACTTCGTCGTTATGAACGTCAAATCGTCTTTGTCTGTTCGTCCAACGCGTCGCGTTTAGCCAAGGAGTACTTGGTGCACTACTCACGCATCATTTATCATGGAGGCCCGCTTTTGCACCATGTCAGGCCGTTTGTGGAAAACACGTCTAACTATGTTGTGCGCGTCCCAATCGAAGATAACTGTATAGCGTTTAAATACGTTACCGACTACGTTTACGCAGCAAGTGTAAACCTCAGTCGTCTATCTGTTTCGGATTGTGTCCAACTAGCTCTATCGTGCAGCAAATGGAGGTGCGTCGATTTTTACGTTGCTGTTCTACGCTTTTTAGTTCAGCGCAATCGTTTGCTTACTCCGCGTCAGTTTGCAATCAGTACCCCGCTCTTGTGGCTTCCAAAAGAGCGAATTGTGTTTGCTGACTACTACTTTCTCAATGTCGAATTCGTCATGAAGAGAATGCATCTTACTCACCTCATTGATCTTGCTTTTGCCTCTCACGCAGCAAACAGGATCAATCTTTCGAATCGTGTGCTCACCCACATTATGGAATCAAACCCCAACATGACGTCAACACAGCTACTGCGCTTTTTGCCGCTGTTTCAGCACTTTCAAGTCCCTGGTTTTATGAGGAGCTACTTGGTTCGCATCATTGGTCGCAGTATTCACTCTTTAAACCCAGCGCCCCATCGTAACCGTTCTGTGTTGGCAACTGTACTCGACCCGTGCTCCCCGTCCGTCCCGAAGCACATGGAAGACACATTGTATTCCAAACATTTGGCTGCTGTTGACAATGAAGAAATGTATTGGAATCTTGTGTGTCGAAATGGGTTGGCAGACTCTGTAATACGATTTCTTATGCGCAGTGAACGTGGCAGCTTGGTGCAAATCGTCCATACCCTTGCTCGATACATCGAACCACGGAGGGAGACGATTGAGACCCTTGCCGATATGTTGAGTGACATTAGCGCCATGATGACCACTCGAGAAAGCGATATGCTGCTTCGGGATATGATGAACGTTGAGAATTGGTCCAAAAGGGCCACCATGCTTGTTGCGTCAGTGTTTTTGTATGAGACGAAGGAAAGCTATGAGACTCAACTGCCTGTCAAACTGCATTGGGCCCATGTTGGAGCTCAGCCTATCATGGAACTGGCCAGCGCATCTGTGGATGGGATTAAGTTTTGTGTGCAGGTACATAGTACAGTTGATCACGAAAGCACGGTTGTGTTGACTTGCCGCTGCAGTGAAAGCAGTTCTTTGATGCATTATACAGCTATTCGCTTTGTGGTATGGATAGTAGACACGGACTGTCGCTGCGATTGCTTGCATCTGTTTCGAAGATTTTCTGATGGGAATTTCTTTGCTTTCGATGAGCGGGGTCTCATGAACTGGGCTGAAATGCTTCGTCTTACTCAGAGCGTGACGTTGTTGAATGTCATTGAAGTGAATAACTGGCGTCTCAAACACGGGAAGGATTGCACCGCGCAAATGAAAATTCGGATAGAACTGCAAAGACGACAGGCTTAAGGTGACTATGAATCGAAGGAAACAAAGAGGACTGCTTCCCTTTCTTTCTACAGAGTTGCCGCGGTGGGAAATGCGTGTGGGGCTTGAACACTTAATTTGTTTTTGCTTTGAAAGAGTTAGGACTACGTAGGCTTGCATGTAAATTTTAAGGCATTCACATGTGCTTTTTCATGGATCCTTATACCCCCCTTGGTGGCTCTACACTTTGCGATAGTAATACGGCGTCTATCTTTCTATCAACTTCTATTGCAAATATCCCTCCAAACTTCGAGCTTGAAAGCAGTAAGAATGCTCCGGGGATAAGCTTACACCCGACGGAGTTTAGACATCAACATTTCAATCATTGTCTCAATCCTTTTGTTAAGACCTTTTAAGAGCTTGAAGAGCTTGGGAATTTGACTCCATTGCTCCAAATTCACTTTCGTTTTCAGTACGTGTAGAGGGCATTATATAGGAAAAATAATAAGTTGCGCATAAGTTTAAGAAAAAGGTTGCGATATAGTCTCCTTGTCCAGACTGCGAACACAGACATGATTATCGGAACGTAGGGTTGTCTGAACGAATAAACACTGCACAGATCGTTTTTACACTTGCCTTTTTGAATGAAAGCATATGTCGGGGTGACACAGGACTTTCATACTGATGTAAGGACATTTGAGTCTGATTGGTGCAGCACGATTGGCGGTTCTCTGGGCAGACAGCAGAATAAACGGTAGCCTCTGTTCTTACAGCACGATCTCTCTTTCACCTTCACGTCCAAACGAGCGACACGTTGCGCTCTTCTGCGGTTGATGTGATGTTGCAGAATCTTTTCTTCACGAGACTTTTCGAATACAGGGGTATCCTTATATCCTACCAGGGGTAGGTTGAGTATGCAAGCGATATTTGCTTGGAACGGTCTCTTATGGCTTTCGGTTGTTGTGTCAAGTGCAAACTGCTCCACTACGTGAACATTTTGCGTTGAACTCGGCTGTTCATGTCACACCAATAATGTGGGATCTGCCGAACATGAGGTATCGATAGTCCATGTTCTGTGGGAATACTTAACGTTTACGCTTCAACTCTCTTAAAAGGATATCGTTCTATGTGCTGCTTGTGTCGTGGAGTGAATCGAGTTAGCTTTTTATAAGCTCTACACCAAGGGGATATCGCCTGCAGCCTTCTGGTGTTCGTGCATGATGATGTAATCAATACCCACTCAACGAACAAGGCAAATGAGAATTAAACTTAATGTGTGAAGTAAGAAGTCTGCCGTATCGTTCCAGGGCATGTGCTTTGGCGAGATTGGTCTATAGGCTTGACTCTCTCGTGAGAGAACATTTCTCCGAACAGAGGCACTCGAGGCATGTGTCACTTCAGAGTTAGGCCACATACCCAAAAGTAGAGAGAGAAAGAAACTCATGCGCAGTACATATTCTGTGACTTGATCAACGCGCTACCAACGGTAAGGATATCTCGTACGTTCTGCAAACCAGGCAATATAAAGATAACCTCTTCTCATACCACATCCTGTACAATCTGTGCTGATACCGTACATAGACGTGCTTACAATAAACAGCTCGACATCATGCCGTTGTGAATCGCCATGTGACCACACTCTCAGCAACACTGTCACTTGTGGCGCACAGAGTTTTGCAAGGGCTTTCTGACTTTATCTGGCTCTAAACGATACGCCTTCCGTCCTATGGCGCAGAGCGGTTTTCGACACGGCAGCGGAACGAGACTGTTCAGGAAAACAGTAGGTCGGCGTAAAATAGTCTTACTGTGTTCCCAAACCTAATTCGTCGTCAGTACTGAAAGTGCCTTGACCGCACGCTTTTGAGAAAGCCTTTCGTGCCCTGAAGCCACAGTGAAGAGTACAGAGGAGTACAGCTATGGAAAAATGCGTCTGCAGAGCTCATTATGGCTTACAGCAGAGTGGAGCTCTCGGCATGGCACTGACCAATTCGGTCAGACGAGTGCGCGCTGCGCATCAGGTTACGCAATCTGCGCGTAATCGATAGCTGTCGCAGTGACAGTGGCGCGCGTGCGTGGCGCACCAACGCAGCTCCGCGCCATCAGCTTTAAACCACAACCGCACCCAGCCTCGATTTTGCCGCGCCGCTTGAGAAAACCAAGTCCTCTCTCTTCGCTTACCGTTTGCTACAATAAAGATCATAGCTATTCTTCAACAGCTTCCGTGCCAGCCGCCCGCCCTTCAACGCTTTGTTCTCCGAGCCACACTTTCTTCCCCTTGCTCGTCCGCGATGCCGTTGTTTGGAGTCCTCGGCATTTCTTGCGTCGCAGTTGGTGCATGGCTTGCACATCGCGTTTTCCGTTTCTTCACTGGTGATTGCGATCTCAAAACGCTGTCCGCGCGTATCAATCCTCGCACTTTTAGAGGCAAGGTCGCGTGGATCACTGGCGCAAGCTCCGGCATTGGGGCCGCATTGGCCGTTCACCTTGCAAAGCACGGCGCCCTGCTAATTCTCACCTCCCGGAATGAAGAAAAGCTCAACGAACTAGCTGATCAGCTTCCATGTCCCAGAGATTTTGTACACGTCTTGCCACTAGACTTGTCGTCTAAAATCTCACATGTCGAAGATGTTGCAAGCAGCGTGCCTCCCATTTTTGGCAGGCTTGACTACGTGTTTAACAATGCTGGCATTACTTGTCGATCTACTGCATTTGACATGGAAATGGAGGGGGTGCAAAAGATGATGCAAATCAACTTTGAGTCTGCAGTAGCTCTAACCAGAGCGTGTATGCGTTCGTTACGTGAAGCCCCTGGTGGCGGCGGTACTATCGTCAACACTGTTTCGATTGCATCGATTCTCCACTCGCCTTTTCGAGCCCCCTATTGCGCATCAAAGGCGGCTTTGACAGCTTATTTTGACTGCCTTCACTGGGAGGAACCCAATATTCGTGTTGTCAATGTACATCCCGGTAGCGTTCGTACCCCTATCGCCCACAATGCTTTGGTTCCGGGCGGGAAGCTTTATGGGAAGTCTGATGCGAGAATTGACGCAGGTCTTGACCCAGGGCGTGTTGCAGACAGGATGCTTGCCGCAGTTTCATCTGGTCTTACATCGTCATGGATTGCAAAACCAAGCGAGCTTATGTTCACACGTATCGCCGCCTGGTTACCAGATTTGTGGTCTGCTATTGCTGCTAAAAGAGCCGAATCGTTGCGGAGAAGTATTGAAGGCTCATAGGCTTGAAAACGACATGGAGCTGTCTTGCTACCCTTGTAAAGTGTCGTTTCCATTCATTTTGTATGTCGATATATCTTTAAACCATGCGGATCAAGAGAATGTTTCTCTTTTGAATACAATCTTCACGTTGCATCCTCCCTTTCTTCTACCTTCTGGTCTTGGCAACTCTCCTGTGTATTGATTTACAGGTATGGCATCTCCAAAGACTTCCTCTAGTTCTCGCATGTTGTCAGATCCGGCGTGCAGACCGCGAACAATACTGTTTCGCATCGCGGACATGCAAGCCTGTTGCACCTGCTCTCCCATCGCTCTTGGCCCACAAAAGAACACACCAATTGTAGAGTTATTAGGACATTGGTCGGCCATCTCATTCACTATTTCTTCCCAATCTGGTCTTCCACAATTTGTATACAAGAATCTTGCATTTCTCAGTAACGTGCGATTGCCCTGATTGTCAATCTTGTGGCATCGTGTCAAGTATCTATGCAATCGAACAGCGTCTACATTTGCGTATGGTCTCAGCTCCTTCACAAGCCATCGATCATCGTCTGGAGTCGGTGCGGTCCAATAGAAGTCCACTTCTTTGGTGGTGTAGGGATCAACTGCCAAGTTCTGAGCCAAGGCAACTCTCTCGCCAATTACACGGAAAAGACGCACTAAGATTAGGATGCTTAGAAGCGACCACCCAATCGATATCCGGAACAAAGAGAACAAGGGAATGTTTTCACCGGCCTGTGCTAGGGAGAGACCGCCTACTACCGCATCAACCAACACCAAAGGTAATACAACGAAAAAGTCGAAGCCCTGCGTAGACTCAAGTCCGAGTTCCATTGCTTCAATACAGGCTGGAATTGCTATCAAGAATGTGATGATGACGATCAGAGCAAAATCGATTGCATTCAGGGGCTGGCTTTCGTAAAGAGCTATTCCTTCGTGAAGAATATATATGAATCCGAAGATGTAAGCTATTCCGAACACGACATATCTCACAAGCAAAACCCAAAGGAGAATCATATTCATGGTCACGCTCTTCATGAAAAGAAGAAACATTACTCGGTTGCTATGAAAAAGTGAAAGGTCCTCGGCCCCAATAGTAGTGGGAAGCCTATCCACTGACCTCCGCATTTCAACCAAAGCCTTTCGTCTCTGCATATTACGGACAAGATTAGCAGAGCCGAAGCTCATTGCAACCATGAGATCCAAGCTCCGGCGATAAAGCGCATGGTTTGTTGATGGCTCATCATAGAGAGAATGGAGAGCTGTCATATAGTCCAGACTTCGATGGAACGTACCCATTGAGTTCTCGTAATATGATCCCATTCCATCAGCATTTACAGGTCGTGTAGATCTGCGCAAAAAGTTAGGATGAACTCTTGCATTCGACAAACCCGAGGTCATAACGTCATCCGCTCCATCATGAGCTATGATATCTACTTCTGACTCTTCAAGTTCTTCCAAAAAGCTGGTTTCCACAAATTCGATGTTGGATTGGTTTCCAGACGCCGAGGAAAGATCATCATTTCTAAGATAATCTCTAGCAGTATATGATGATGAAGCTCTATTTCGGGGTGACCCTCTTGGAAGATGATAGTTTCTAGAACGATCTCCGAGAGTTTTCCTGTTCTCCCTAGTATTCGGTCTGTCCCGGAACACAGGAGCAGGTATTGTGATATCTTCAAGAACTCCGAGGGATTCGAAATTTTCGGAGTAGACGTTCGTGGTGAAAATATGAGAGCTTGAACTGCCTGATTCATGCACATTATCTCTTTGCCTTCTTTGCTCCACCCTATCCGCACTGTACAGAGGCACCGGCCTTCGGTAATCTCTAGAATCATACATTGCACTCCTCGAGCCTTGGGTTGTTTGTACAGCTCCACCAGGTACGGAAGCCATACCCCTTCTGTCAGGTGATGTTTGCCTTGGTTCTTCATTCCTTTGTCTCTGTCGCCTCGGAGTCCAGTTTGTTATCCAGTTGTGCGTATCCTTGACAATCGAACAGAATGGGGTGGCTCCCACGCCACCCCCGACAAGAATCACCCTTTCGAACTGTCCTACGTGTTGTGCTGGAGCTCCGTATGGTCCACGTATATGTACCTCGATATCTTCTCGATTTTCTCCGTTGATTCTTTCGCCAAAGAGCTGGTATAATGAAATGGTCCAATCCCCAACGGCTTTTATGTAAAAGACCATCTCAGGTTCATGTGGTGCCGAGGCTATCGTGAATGGGTGCCACTGCCAATGACTGATTAGAGGGACTTTTAACTCGGCGTACTGACCAGCCTCAAAATGGAAAACTCGTGGAAGACGTATCTTTAGAACATCTGGACCTTGGAAAGCTGCTGCATGTTTAGAAACGAGAAGAAATGATCGCTTTTGCTTAAGACTTCGAAAGATGACATCCAGAACATAAATTACTACAGGTCCAATAACCCATTTCCACGAATTCAGCGAACCGCGATGCATTCCGTGAATAATGAGGAGCCCGTAAGCAAGAACTGCGCCGCCAACATGTACTCGGAAGAAGACTTCATAGTTTGAATGATAGACAGCAGATCTTGCAGCGATTCTAATGATAATTATAAGGAACAGAAGAACTACACCAGTGACAAAGAGGTATGTGGCTTCACCAAATCCTGGTCTCCACGGGCTTTGCACAATGTAAGTAATCACGTGGGCGATGCTATGAGCGATACTCGCCAAGACTATCAAGACACCTACAATGCGATGGAGATCAGGCATTGCTTTGTCGATTGGTAGTACTAAACTTATTGGTGTTTTGCGCACGAAGTTTAGGGCGGATCTGGAGGCCAAGAATATAACTACACCCAAATTGAGATTCAACATAGCTCCGGCTCCCCGAGCGATTGAAGTAGTGTACCTCCGAATATCTTCATGGCGCCTGACCTCACTGACTACACCATTAAGGAAGAGAAGAAGGTTGAGAATGATGTATAAGCCGACAAAAGTTGACACAAATCCATAACTTGACAGCAAAGATTCACTCAAAGATATATACCTTCTGCCCCATTTGCTTCTCATTCCGAGAGGTTTTGTACCCAAGTCTGAACAGCCGATTCAAGAACGAGAAGAGATACCGAACAAAGCGAAAACCTTACTCCTCAAGATATGCTAAGCTTTCCTACAGGCTGCTTTGCAATGAAATATGCGAAGAGTCTCAAAGAAATGAGTGAAGATTGTGCGTACGCTGGAGGAAGTTCGCAACTTGGCTACAACTGGGAGCAGAAAGCTGTTCAAGAGTTCCAGAGCGCCGTTATGGAACTGCACCCACGGCGCAGAGCTAAAGAGGAAAACGTTGTTGGATTCATCAATCGATAAAGAACGACAAAAACGTCCATCGGCTTGTCTTTAAGCCCCGTTCTCCATTTTACGCGCAAATTCTCTTTAGATTGGTTTACTTGTGTGTGGGAGTGAGAGACAGAGAGGGTGAGGGGACAGTAAAAGATTAGACTGTGTTCCTTTGAGGTCTCGTTGTAGCGTCGACAATACGTATATTCACGGTGATTGTGAAGCTGACAAAGAGAAAGAGCATTGTCTCACATTGTTTCCTCATTATTCCTAACGACAGTAAACCGAAGTGAATCGAAGTTGTTGTCAGTAATTTGCCGAACTGAAAGGGCATGTGCGGATCGAACGGTTCTGAAACAAACAATAGTTCTACGGTCTGGCTTGAGGTGCAGCACGATAGGAAGAGCTTGCTGGTACCAGCTGAATAATTCATGGTGTGCGAAAGCAACCAGTGTTGTGAACGATGAGACACTCTTTTTAACTGTTTCATGGGTAGATAGACACTCTCTATTGTCTCGACACGTTATGCACAGAATCGCGAACATGGTTGGGACTTTCCTTGTGCTTCAAAAATAGTAAACCCTCAAGTCTTAGCGCAACGCTTACGCACATCCCGTACGATACATCTTCCGTACGATATGTCTTCCTTCTTCTTGACCTTTCATTGAGTAGACGTACAGCCTGCGTCCAACTGGGATGAGTTGAAGAAAATATAGATGGCGACGTCCATTAATAGAAAACGTCCTCTCATGTTCCCAATCATGCTGCTTCCGCTGGGACAGGGTCAACACCAATATCATCCAATGGAGCCATGTCTAATGTTGAAACAATATCATCGGCAACATCGGCAGCAGCTTTTCGTTCTTCTTCCAGGCGCTTATGATACCGAGCTGCCATTTCTTCGGCCTTCTCATAAACCATCTTAGAATCACGAAGCATATCTCCCGGCTCAGGCTCCAGAGTCTTGGTGCTGAGCGAAATTCGACCCTTCTCCTTATCCTGGTTGATGATCATACACTTGATGACTTGACCATCGGGCAAAACAGCGCCGATATCACCCACATGATCATGAGAAATCTGAGAAACATGTAGCAATCCAGAAACTCCTCCTATGTCAATGAAGGCTCCATACGGCTTGATACCCCGAACAACGCCCTCAACTACCTCACCAGCCACCAGCTTGGTCATCTGCTTCTCAACGATTGCACGTCGGTGAGAAACAACAAGTCTTCCCTTCTCACTATCGACTTCTAGAAACTTGAGCGGCAGCTCCATGCCAATAAGCTCTTCTCGAGGTTTCCGGATAGAGGTATGTGACGATGGAAGGAACGCACGCAAACCCTCTACGTGCACAAGAGCACCGCCGCGGTTAATGGAAGCAACTGTCGCATGCACGGTGACATCCTCAGCCTGAAGCTGGGCAACTCTTTCCCACGCGCGAGCGTACTCAATGCGGCGAATGGATACCTTGAGCTGACCATTGGCATCCTCCCTAGAAATGATTTGAAACTCTCTGTCCTCGCCAACTCTAACCGCGTCCTCCGGCCTCTCAACCCTGTTCATCGACATCTCAGCAAGAGGGCAGTACGCAGAGGCCTTGGCGCCAATATCGACAAGAGCCCCGTTCCGCTCGTACTGACTTACGCGTCCGGTGCATATATCGCCGCTCTCAAAGCTGTAATCGAACTCAGACATAGCCTGCTCAAAGTCGGTGTACGTAAAGCCCGACGTTTCTTCAGAAACCTCCGGGGCGCCGAATCGCATTCTCATGCGCTCAAACCTGGACAGATTCTCTGTCTTGGGCGCACGCGCAGTGACGATCATGCGTGTAGGAATGGCGGAGGGAGTGCGAGCACAGCTTCGCGGCTTGGATGAAGCCTGCGACGATGGTGCGACTGCGGCACCGAAGAAGGAGTTGACAAACGCCATGGCGGAGGGACCGATGTGGGGGGGGGGAGGGGGGAGCGTGAGAGGGGCTGGAAAAGGGGGAACAGGGTGAGGTTTCAATCAGGGGAATGGAGCTGACGCGGGCGGTGGGCGAGGATGGCCGGGCTCAGCGAGATTTGCGACGCGACATGCGCGAGGGCAACGCGCATGACGGACAGCGGGAACACATGCGCGAGAGATCACCGCCACCCGTTTCGCAGCCGTTTCGGCGTTGTCATCTGCTCGTCGACTACCGCCAATCATGCGCAGCCACGTTTGCCCCCGTGAAAAATGCCAAAACAACGTACAACCAGAAAAAGGAAAAAAAAAACATTCGGCACTGGGGATTCCAGACCGATCCCTCATGTCAGTACTAGCCCAGCTCAAAGCGACTTAGCTTCACAATTCGGGATGGGATGCGGCGCATGTCAAACTTGATGTGGCCGAATGTGGTTTCCAAGTCGTTTCCATGACCTATTAAAAGAAATTATCAAGACAGAAGATGCTTTGTTACCATACGCGATCCGACTTTCTGGTTCGAAGTCGTCTCTCTCCTTCCCCCTTCTAACTATTCTGTTCATTGACAAACACAGAACACAGAAGATATTAATCATGTTCATACCACCACCACTAGAACGACACAAGTTTTCGATTAGGGCTTTTAGTATGCAATAGTCTCAGAACTTCTCGGTCTTCCTTCTTTCCAGCTGGATTTCCTTCAATGTAGGTTATCAAGTAAGAACTTACATTCTTAATGGTGAGGAAGGCAATTGTGTGTGCAATTGATTTGTAGATTCAGCTTATAACTTGGCTCGAAAGATACCTAGCATGCAAGAGCCGATTTGAAGTTCTCGAGACAAGTTCGTCCTTCTATTTCTCTGCGCCACAAGCGCTCCTTCTTGTTGTGACTACACATAAATGAGTAGAAAATTTGCTGCCTTTCTTCTTTGTGAGAAATCGTTTCTTTCTCCGTCTGCATATAGTTACGATGAATGAAGCAAGTGCTCCAGTGAAGGGGAGAGAAGAGAGAAGTGAGCAACGATCGCCAAAGCTTACCAGGGAATAGGAGCTCCAACCCTCCACCAGAACAAACTTTTCAAATGGCAGTTTATATAACCCAACACACTTTTTTCTCCGTTGCAAACCTAAAGTTCACAGGCACATTTACTCGCCTACGCACAGTGTGCCTCAGTCTGATCCGCATCCGTTCGGGCAGAGCGAGAAGAAAGGGAGTTAGCAGATATATCCCGATGGAGGCCAAGAACTGACGAGAACTCAACTTCACTGGTAGGCAACAGAACCATAGCTCTCTGCTAAACGTACGAAAGGTACAGCATGCAATAATGTAGCACGTGGACATGTCCTTGTCGTGGTGCCTCCCTTAGCTGAATGGCCTCAGGAGGACGAAGATCTAGATACTTTGAAGGGAACAAAAGACGTCCATGCACATAAAACCGGTGACGCAACCCTGGTGCAGACGAGTGCACCCTAGAGGTTTATGACTTCCTTGTACAGCAAAAAAAGTACAGTACGTGGTACATGCGGAGCGCCTTGTCGTGGTGTGCCCCTCTGCCGACGGTCTCTAGAGGATGAATGAAGAGATGAAAGGGAGAAAGATGGCGATAAGCGTCGGTAGCAAAACGCCCGCGGTCGGAAACACCTAAGATATCTAATACTATCTCATCGTAGTCCAGCAAGTGTAGTGCAGCTACTGGTTAGTAGTTAGTGGCTGCGGTGTAGAGGTATTATAGGTCGTTGGGTCTTTAGCAAACCCACTGGTAGAAGCGTAATTAGCTTCACCGTTCCATAAAGGAGGAGGAGAGGAGAAAAGTACAGTAGTTCAGTGAGCGAAACACAGCTACGACATTGTAGATAGTAGCTACGTTGTGTAGAGAAGCGTTAGGGTGACGAGGGGTCTGTGGCGAACTCCACGCGGTACAATTTGTTGGCGTACTGGCCACTCGTAAAGAAGAGGAAGCACCTTTCCGATGTGCGGACAGGTTGAGGTTGTGGATATGTTTGGGAAGATCTGCTGCTGCAGGTGTTCTTCTTCTTCTTCTTCTTTAGTATGGTCTGCAACTCCTCATTGCGAAGAAGCAGGAAAACTACGCGAAGTATTCTAAACGTAGTTCTCTCTCCTTAAGAAGGCCAAAAATTTCGACGGGTTTTGCTTACCAGGGGTAATCAACTCTAGCAGGGGTTTGTCTTCTCGCTCTCTTGGTGGTGGGAGCTCGTTTCGCCATGAAACACTTGTAAGTGGGCATCGGAAAAGAACGTGTTCGACATTCTTTTTGACGTGTGTGCCGCACTCGCACTTCAGTAGGCGTTGGTCTAGGTAAGACGCCACCGGGTGGAGTTGCTGCAGGTGTTGTAGTGACAAAGCTGTAGCGACAAATACAAGTGTATGCTATATTCTGGTGTTGAAGATTTAATTGCGTCGGGATCATCACGATCCAGATCCAGCTCTTGGTTAGAATACATACCTTTGACATTATATGTTGCTCTTTTCCTCGACAAAGCGAATGAGAAGAATGTCGGTGCTTTCTATCGCATTCGTATACGCTTGTAGCCTCGCACTATCAGCAATGGAGCGGAGTACCGCAGAAATAGAGATTCGCTACAAAACTGTCTAACAGGCACCCCCCCAAGTCGCCACAAGCCAAGAGAGCTTGCGGTGACAACCAAGGAAATGAAGAACTGAACTTTGTTCAGATTCAGTACATATACTAAGAAATCGCCGATCTTCAACGTCATTATCACCAGCATGATGCTGACGAGAATATTTTCGTTACACTCGTAAATGCGTGTGTGGGAGAGAGAAAGCAACACGATATGCACATCGTACTGCCACATTGCCGCGTACAAGAGGCTGTGACGGCAATTAACTCTATTCAGTATGCCGCATATCTCCCTCAATCCCGACGCATTGGCAAGGAGGATTTTCGTGTCATGCATGGAGCATCATATGGCATATGCGTTCAAATAGTGTAGCAACCCTAAAATGAGCAACAACCTTGACCATCAGTCTACCCCCCTATGTTCTCGACAGCCGTTGTCAAGAATGGGCTCGGAGCCCGCGCACCTCTCATTTGAAAGATAACCGCATGTGCGCATGCATTCATCATAGCGATTCGAAAGGGTCTCGCTTGGTTCTCGCACATGGCATTGTTCTACAAGTCACATTTTGGCTGCCCTACAGCTCGCTATATAAAGCGAAGGTGTGCCATTTCGGACAATGGGCGGCACGTCGTCGTCCACACCTGGACGAGAGACAGGATTCCAATTTCACACCATCCGGAGCGTTATCCACTTTTGCGTCTCTTGGAGTCCTCAGCAAGTAATTCAACATGATACGATCTACACACGAGGGCGAAGACAGTCGTCTCCAACAGGCGTCGCCTTGCAATACGTCACATGTATCCCTGGAATCCGTCTCCCCACTTTACGCTTCTGTGAGGGGTTCACCCTCGTTCTCTTCTGACGAGGAGTTAATATCGTACAAATCCACACTGTCCAACTACTCAACCTCGGAACAATTGGCTTTGGCGAACCTCTGTGTAAATTCTATTCGTTTTCTGTGCGTTGATGCCATTAATAATGCAAACAGTGGTCACCCGGGAGTGTGTATGGGAATGGCATCAGCTGCGTTCGTGCTTTTCGACAACCACATGAAGTTTAATCCTTCAAACCCGAGATGGCTGAATAGGGACAGATTTGTTCTTTCCGCAGGGCATGGTTCCATGCTTTTGTATTCTTTATTGTACTTTTGTGGTTACGACTCCGTGTCATTTGAAGATATCAAGCAGTTTCGTGCGCTCAATTCGACCACACCGGGACACCCTGAATGTACCGAGACAGCGGGTGTTGAGGTCTGCACAGGCCCATTGGGACAGGGCATTTCCAATGCGGTAGGAATTGCCATTGCCGAAGCTCATGTCGCTTCTGTGTTCAATCGACCCGGTTTCCCAGTGGTTGACAACTACACGTTCTGTATAGCGGGAGATGGATGTTTGATGGAAGGGATTTCTTCTGAGGCTTGTTCTCTGGCAGGCCATCTGCGACTGGGAAAGCTCATCGTTCTTTACGACGATAATCATATTTCCATAGACGGTTCGACAGATCTTGCCTTTACGGAAGACGTACGCCAGCGTTTTGAAGCATATGGATGGCAAGTGCTTCACGTCAAAGAAGGCAGTACGGATCTCGTCTCTATCGATAGAGCAATTCTGGAAGCGAAAAAATGCACCGACAAGCCGACCCTGATCAAGGTTACTACTGTGATTGGATATGGTGCACCCAACAAACAGAACACAGCAAAGATACATGGGGCAGCCCTCGGCGCTGATGAGACAAGCGCTGCTCGAAGGTCTCTGAAATACGAGTACGAGCCTTTCGATATCCCAGCTCCTGCATTGGAACACCTACGGCGAAAGGTAGACGCCGGGGCCTCCCAAGAATCCTCTTGGAAGGCGATTGTTGACGAATATAAGGCTGCCTACCCCAAGCTCCACACACAATTCGTAGAGCAGATGGGAAACCCTCCTGGCTTGTCAACAACTGTGACTGCAACCCTGCGGAAGACTGCTCTTTCACTTCGAAACAAGAGCCAAGCAACACGGAAGCACTCGAAGGTTGTACTCAATGCTATCGCGCCGCTGGTACCGAACATGATAGGTGGAAGTGCTGATACGAGCCCTTCAACACTGACAGACTTGGACTGCTCGACGGATTTCACGTTCAACTGTAGAAGGGGAAGGAATATTCGCTTTGGTGTGCGGGAGCATGCCATGGGAGCGATCAGCAACGGTATGGGACTGGCAGGTTACAATTTGTATCCTTTCTGCTCGACTTTCTTTGTATTCACAGGTATGTCATGATTTCCAATCTGGCCTTCGCTGCCGAACAAATCAGAGCCGTTTTCTAACTTGAATAATTCCCAGACTACATGCGAGCTGCAATGAGAATGGCATCTCTTAGTGAAACAGGAACCGTTTTCATCATGACACATGACTCTGTGGGTCTCGGGGAAGATGGACCTTCTCATCAACCAATTGAACATCTGGCATCATTCCGAGCCATGCCAAACCACAATGTATGGCGTCCGGCTGATGGCGTGGAAACAGCCGCAGCATATGCCAACGCGCTCGCTTCCCGCAAGCGTCCAAGTACAATTGTTCTATCAAGGCAGCCAACCAATGCTATGACAGAAACAGATTTTGACAATGCTCAGAAAGGCGGGTATGTCGTCTACGATACGGCGACCAAGGAAACCGATGGAGTGTTGATTGCCACTGGAACGGAAGTATCCATAGCTGTGTCTGCGGCGAAGAAGTTAGAACAAGATGGGTTTGGAGTGCGCGTGGTTTCTCTTCCATGCTGGGAAGTATTTGCTGAGCAAGGAAGACGCTATCGCAAGGGCATTATCAATGTAGGGCGAGAATGCTGCATTGCAGTGGAAGCTGGTAGTCGGTTCGGTTGGGAAAGATACGCCGATTGGTTTGTGAGTGTGGATGAGTTTGGAAAGAGCGGAAAGGGGTCAGAGGTAATGAAGGAGATGGGTATTTGTGAAGACAGCATTGTCGAAAGATTCATGCAAATGATTGCGAACTCTGAAGGGTGAGCATTTCGCGCTGTAGGACAGCGCCCACGTGCGACCACAACTGAGAGACAGTGCTACATGTGCTACATGTGCTCTGCAAACAATGGTGGAATTTCGGAGAAGAGTTGCGGTGAATTCGACAGTATGAAGCGCCCGCCAATGTCGGGGATGATTATCTCGTCGGAATCCGATTCGTAAGTGGGGCTCTGCAACAACGCTGCATCACGTCACACGAGCGGCACACAGGAGCGCGAATATTCCGGCGCGCACACACCAAGTTAGCAATGAGGAGACACATTGTAACTTTATCTGGCCGTGTCGCTCGTAACGTGAAATAATACACCAGTAGAATCGCTGTACATACAGCCAATCGTAAACAAGCCTCGCCGCCGTCAGGCCGGTTGCAGCGGGGAGACTTGGTCGAACGTTGTTGCAAAAATGTTTGACAGCAAGGCATGCCGATCGATATCTACGCGTGCCGCTCAGATCACATGAACAACTCGCGGGCGACGATTGAACGTTTCCAAGATAACAATGCGGACTTCGCGTTGGTGCCGAGATCCATCGGGGCAAGTACGTCAGGTACCGTCGGTACCTCAAGTGTCAGTCGCGGCGCCTATACCCGGGTGTACGAGCGTTGCCATCGGCGATCGGTTCCGTCCGGCGGGGAAGCGGTGAACATCACCATGCATCACGATGATGCTCAAGGTGCGGCGTGCGTCTGCACCGGCGAGCCGCGCCAGGCGAGCTGAAGTAAAAGCTGACGCGGTGGCAGTCCCGCTCTTAACAAGTGAATTCGGAACTGGGGAGTTGGAAGCTCGCAATTGCTGGCGCGCCTGCGCCGCAGCAGTGGCGGGTGGCAGCACGGCTGCCGCAAAGGGGCGCGCGCTGTCCAGGTCGACAGGCCAACAGCGCCAGCAACAGGCCATTCGCACGTCAGCAACCAATCACAGCGCGCCGCGCCGCCGCAGCCGCGCCAGCAAAATGGCGCCCTTTCCGCCTTCGCCGCGGCGCGCGCGCGCGCGCGCGAGCAATGCCGTTCCTCCACGCACGGCCGCCGCACCCCGCGCCGTTCCTCCTCGCCGCCGCGGTCCCGGCCGCAGTCCGCTCCGCCCCGCATGTCGTCCTCTCCCTTCCTTCTGTCTCTGTCGGACGACGCGCTCGCCGTCCACGATGACTCGCTGCGCGTCGTGCAGCCCTGCCACCTGTTTCACGACGCCGTCGCCGCCTTTGCTTCCAACGCGCGCGCGCTTGCGGTCGCCTCCTCGCCCTCGTGGGCCGCTGGTCGCGTCACCGTCTTCACCCAATCCGCCCGACATCAACTGCACACCGCCGCCACGTCCGCAGTCACCCGGCTGGCGCTGTGCCCCAACACCACCTTCGTCGCGCTTGCCTACACCGATAGCACCGTGCAGCTTCTCAATGTGCACTCGCATCAAAGCGCCGAGCTTTCCGCTTCCTCGCGCGTGCTCTCTCTTTCATTCGATTCGCAAAGCACCGTATTGAGCGTTTGCACGTCGAAGACAATCACATTGTGCTCACTTCCGACGTTAAGACAAATCTCACAAATAACGCCTACATCGGCCACACGTTCCTTCCCGCGAGCCACGACGCTACGAACCAGTTTAACGAGCGCCGCCATCTCTCCACTCCACCCTCTTCTAGCGAGCAGCGACGACACGGGCTGTGTCACCGTCTATGACATAAGCGCTCCATCAACACCGCACACGCACGCCCGATTCACCAGCGCACTACGAGCGCCCGCAACCGCCATGTGCTTCTCCTCCACTGGCGTGTTGGCAGTCGCTGGTTTCGACAAGCACATTCGTTTGTATGACTCCAACCTCAAGACGCTCCTGTTTTCAATCGCCATTCCCGCACCTGCCACAGCGCTCTCCTTCCGGGAAGACTTGATTGCCGTCGCCACAACCAACTCCGCCATCTCGCTCATCGAAGCCGATGTGAACCAGAATTCATTTGAGTACCACGCGCGCTACGAAACGTCAGAATCCCATACCACAGCCTTATTACTATGCCCATCGTGCGTGCCCCTCACGGAGGCGAAACCATGTGCGGACGATTCTCCGAAACGAGAGGTCGATCCGTTGTCCCAAACGTTTTCAGATGTGGAAAGTTTCCTGTCGAGACTACCACCACTTCCACCGGATAAACAAGCGAAGCAGGAGCATGCTTCGAACCGATTGCATCAACGCCGGTCATTGCCACTGCTTTCAAAGCAATCGACGGACCTGGATTGTGAGGAGGTGAGAGCGGCACAACTACCAGCCCATCTGAGCGCGAGCTTTCTGACCGATGAGCAAAGATCGCCTCCTTCGTCCGCTGGGACAGCGTCGCCCGTGTCACGTTCAGTATCACGGAAAAATTCACAAGACAGACAAGCTGACATCGAAGTCTTTGAAGGAGATTGTTCTGCTGAAAGCTCGCCCTTGTTGCAAGCTGATTCTAGGCAAGAGGCTCCATTAGAAAGAAGAAAAGCTGAAGAGTTTTTGAACATCGGAGCACCTGTTCTGAGGAAAGCGGGGGTGAAAGCGATTACGGAAGGCGAAGAGGAAAACGAGTCGATGAATATGTTTAGGAGTATACTGCGACAGGAGATGGACGTGATTCGCACCGACTTGCACCATGATATTGTTAGCATTCATTCTGAACTTGTGTTGCTCGCTTCTTCACAATCGAGGGAACTGAAGCAGGTTTTGAAAGAACGTGATGAAACGGTGATGCGATTGGAAAAGGAAGTGAGACGGCTGAAAGCAGATAACGTGAGATTGAGAAGGAAATATGGTCTGTGATAATAATTATTGCACTAATGACGAATATAACTGGGTTTACCTTGATGACTTGTTCACTAAATGTACAGAAAGCACGTCAGAGTAACAGTTTTCTTTTCTTTTTCTTCTTGTTTGTTGTTGCCAGCGGATGTTTTTTAGGCGAACATGTGGGTGTAGTTGATGTGGCTTGTAACTGCGGTCGCTTGATTATACAAAGATAAATCTGCGTAGTAGTTAGAGGCGGCAGTTCATAGAGGTGACAGCGACTAGATTGCATTGTTGAGGAATAGATCACGGACACAACGTACCAAAGTTTTGGCCGACATCAGAAGCAGGGAACGTGGGACTTTCTGCAACAGCGAGATCCGGCTTGACGGTGCCTCTGACGAGAAGCTTTGTGCCGACTTGAGGGTTCATTACGGGCGGCTGGTTTCTCAGCACCGTGATCTTTGAATCGGCGGCTGTGTCCAACACAATGGTGTTTGGATTGACGATGACGACGGTGCCGGCGACGACGACTTGCTTGTTGATGTAGTCGTTGAGCTGTTTTTGCGAGACGAAGGGGGCTGCCTGGGTCTGGGGCGTGGGCGGCTGCATGGCGGGCGGGGGCTGCGGGCGACGACTGGGTGGGGGGGGGGGGGGGGGGAGGACTCGCGACGGGGGAAGTGGGATCTCAGGCAGTGCGAGGGAGCGTTCGGGGTCGGGCGGGTTGCGGTTGCGCTCTGCACGCGGCGAGGTGGTTTTGGCGCGAAAGTGTGGTTTGCGTGGCACGTGGACAGCGGCGCGAGTGTGGCAACGTGGCTCGGCTTGCAACGTCGACACGACCGGGGATTCCACTTTATATCTGTGAGCTAATGTGCTCCATTGGCGCCACAGAGTCTCATCATGAGACTGACTGGAACGCGATGAGAGGCTGCGCTGGGGCGGAAGCAGTTGGCAAACAAGTCGCTCTCGAGACAAGGGGTTTGTGAACAAGACAGGGTACACTTGCCCTCGGGCCGTTACCTGAAGAACGGAGCACGTTGCTGTTAATTTGGCGACCATCCATTGCAGCTATGTGATGAGGGCACTATCAGTTTTGGGACAGGTTGGAGATGTGCGGCGGTGCTGTAGTATGCACTGGTGGTGGTGAGGTGGCTGTGGGTGTGGTTGCAACAAGTTGTCGTGGGTGGACAGGTGCTTGATGTGCTGGTAATCTTGACGACTGACTTGAGCGGCCGTCAGCTGGCATTACCAGTTGTTTTCGCTGCTGGCACAGTGGAAGAAGCGGGCGCCCAGCGGCAGCAGCCGAAAGCATGAAGGCGACCATCATACCGTGACAGCAGCGCGCCGCCCAGGCGCATGCATTGCGGCGCGATCTAAATGCAAAGCGAGAGAGGAATGTAATGAGAGCTGCAGCAGCTGTAGCAGCAGCACGTGTGGCTGCCATCCGCATGGAGCAAGCCCGTCTGAATTGCGCGCAAGACGCGCGCGGCGCCGCCGTTTGTGGTGCAAAGCTCAACACTGGCGCGCGCTTGCGCAGCCACACGCAGCCACAAACCGGCGCCGCGGCCGGCGCGGCGCGCAGCAAGCGCAGCCACGCGCAACGCGCGCGCGCGGTCGCGTGACGTTCACGCGCGGCGTGCGCGCGGCGCGTGCGCGCACGTGGCGCGCTCTGCTGCAAGCGCCAGCGGCATGTTTGGTGCATCGTACGCCACACAACTTGTCTACGAGCCGCCCCCCCCCACCCCCCTTCCGCCACCCCCCGCACCCGTCACACAGATGGTCGTCCGTTTCAGTTTTTCATTGCTTTTCACGTCGCCATCCACAGGCGGCCGTTTTGTCTGTTACAGAAATGCTAAGCATTTGTGCACTTGTGCAACTGCTGGGCGTGCCCTTTCCGCCTTGCGCCGTGCCGCGGCGTCTGCCTCGATACTGCTGCCAAATAATGTTATCTACCGCCGCTGCCGCCGTACCGTACTTTGCGCATCGCCCGTCGATCGCCGCCGTCGGCGCGCGAGCGCACACATCATCGCCGGAAAGCCAGCCAATGGAGTCGAACGTAGCTGTCAGCGGCGGCGCGCACTTGTAGAAAGGCGGCGCAATCTCCCAAAAATAACCGCACGTTGCAGCCGCTTTATCATCGCGCGCCATTCTACCACATCATACGCGCCCATCTCACAATTCATCTCCCACCGCCAACGGTGGGCGAGCCGCCACCAGCCGCGCCACTCAGCGCCACCAGCCCCGTCGGCCACCACCCCTTCACCGCGCCGGCGCTTACGCGCGCCGCACACGATCGCCGCCGGCTCACAACCGCAAACGCGCGCGACGGCGGCCGACCATCGCGACGTCACGCCCGGCCGTTCGCGCACGTCGCCCACGTGGAGTCGCGCCGCAGCCATTCATTTGGCAGCGTGCACGCCGTGCCCGTCACGTGCGGTCACGCGCGCCGCGCACGCCGCGCACGCCGCGCACGCCGCGCACGCGCGAACCGTCCGTACAATGCGCCGTTAAAACGGCCACGACGGTGGGCCAATGGGCGCGGCGTGCGGCGCGCGCCGCGCGCGTGCATCGCTTGTGCGCTGCGGCCCACTGGTGCTGCTTGTGCGCAACGCGTGGCGCGCATGTGCGCCGCACTTCGACGCGGGCGGCTGCCCACCTCCCACACACCGCACGCGCGTCACGCACCCACATTCTTCGTTCACCCGCTCTCTCCCACCCGACTCTCCGCCTTCCCCCCGGCACAGCACTTAAGCCTTCAGTGCACTTCAACTTGCATTCTCCCTCCCTCTCGCAGGTCGCAACTCCCCCTTTCTTTTTCGCAACACCTCCCCCTTCCCTCGACCCACCCCCCTTTATCCCTCCCCTCTATCCCCTGCCCCTCGCCCCCGACCCCTTTCGCACCCGAAAGCGCTTCTCTATTTCGTACCGAAGCACACGGGTCTTGTAGTTTCATAAGTCGTTTTCCGCCTCGATCCGCTTGTCGCAGCCTGTGATTTCTTCGTCACCATGGGTACAGACACATTCACGCCGGGGCAGCCCCGCCGCCTGTCCCACAATGAGCTCGAAATGGCGCGCCAGTATTCCGAGACCAGCGCCAGGATCTCCGAGATCATCGAGCGCAAAAAGGCCGGAAAGAAGGATAAGGCTGACAAGCAGGAGGAACTCAAGAAGGAGCTTGAGATGTGGGAGCACAAGGTAACCGTGCAGGAGCTTTCCACCAAGTTGCAGACCGACCCAGAGAAGGGTCTCACTGAGAACGAGGCCAAGGTCCGCCTTGAAAGAGACGGACCCAACCAGCTGTCTCCCCCCAAGGTCACCCCGTGGTACATCAAGCTCCTCAGTCAGTTTGTCAACTTCTTTGCTATTCTGCTGCAAGTCGCTTCGATCCTCTGCTTCGTTGGGTATGGTCTCGATAATGAGGCTGTTGACAATCTCTACCTCGGTATTGTGTTGTACGTTGTCGTCATTATCACCGCCGTTTTCACTTTCTTCCAGGAGTTCAAGAGTGAAAAGACCATGGAGAAGTTCAAGAACTTTTTGCCGCCCAAGTCTGTGGCCCGCCGCAGTGGAAAGGTTGTCGAGATTGACGCCTCCACCCTTGTGGTAGGAGACGTCATCGAAGTCAAGCTTGGTGACAAGATCCCAGCAGATATCCGTCTTGTTTCGAACCAGAAGCTCAAGGTCGACAACTCTCCTCTCACTGGTGAGTCTGAACCGATTGGCCGAACTGTCGATTGTACTGATGACAACCCCCTCGAGACCAAGAATCTGGCCTTCTTCGGTACTCTTGCTGTCGACGGTACTTGCACTGGCATCGTTGTTAACACTGGTGATGATACCGTCTTCGGTCGTATCGCTGGTCTGGCTGCCGGCTCTGTGTCTGAGGTCACCACTCTGCAGATTGACATCCATCACTTTGTCATTATCATTTCTTCCGTCGCCATCTTCCTCGGCGTTCTCTTCTTCGTCATTGGTCTCATCAAGGGAACTCCAGTTATCACGAACGTTGTGTTCTGTATCGGTATTATTGTCGCCAATGTACCCGAAGGACTGCTCGCTACTGTGACTGTGTCACTCACCTTGTCCGCCAAGCGTATGGCTAAGAAGCAGGTGCTCGTGAAGAAGCTGGAGGCTGTTGAGACCCTCGGATCCACTACTTGTATTTGCTCCGATAAGACTGGTACCTTGACCCAGAACCGAATGACTATTGTCCATGTCGCCTATGACAAGCAGCTCCACACTACCAAGACTGCTGCCACTGAAGCCACCTTTGATCTCGAAGACCCATGCTTCAAGGAACTCTTCTACATTGGTGCTGTCTGCGGTAAGGCCGTGTTCGACGCCAAGGATATGGATGAGAACCCAGACAAGTCTATTGACGAACGCAAGGTCAACGGTGATGCTTCCGAAGCCGGTATCCTCAAGTTCTCCGAGAAGATCCGCTCCGTCCAGGACATGCGTAACAGGAACAAGCAGGTGTGCACCATTCCTTTCAACTCTGCCAACAAGTTCATGATTACCATTAACAAGATCGCCGATCAGGGAGAACGCCTCCGCCTGTGCATGAAGGGTGCCCCCGAACGTGTCATTGATCGATGCACCACCATCCTGACCAAGGACGGTATCCAGCCATTCGATGCCGCCGCTAAGTCTGTTATCAACGAGCAATTGGCCTTTATGATGGAGCGTGGTGAACGCTGCCTCGGTTTTGCCAGGATGGACCTCGATCCGAGCGAGTACCCTGTCAACTTCGCGTTCGATACTGAGGAAATCAACTTCCCAATGACCGGTCTCACCTTTGTTGGCCTCATGGCTCTTCTTGATCCGCCACGTGAGGCCGTGCCCAACGCCGTGTCGACCTGCCAGTCCGCTGGTGTCAAGGTTATCATGGTTACTGGTGATCACCCCGCTACTGCCAAGTCCATCGCCAAGCAGGTGAACATCATCCAGAGTGCAACTGCCGAAGACGTTGCCAAGGAGCGTGGTATCTCTGTTGACGAAGTTGACCGTTCGGACATCAAGGCCATTGTCGTCCCTGGTTCCCAGATCAAGGATCTCGAACAGGATGACTGGGATCGCATTCTCGCTCACGAGCAGATTGTGTTTGCCCGTACCTCTCCGCAACAGAAGCTCATCATTGTGGAGAACAACCAGCGTCTCGGTAACATTGTCGCTGTCACAGGTGATGGTGTGAATGACTCTCCTGCCTTGAAGAAGGCTAACATCGGTATTGCTATGGGTATTGCTGGCTCTGATGTGTCCAAGGAAGCGGCTGACATGATCTTGCTCGATGACAACTTCGCTTCCATTGTGAATGGTGTTGAGGAAGGTCGTCTCATCTTCGACAACTTGAAGAAGTCCATCGCCTACACACTCACCAGTAACATTCCGGAAATCACTCCCTTCCTGGCCTTCATTATCGTGCAGATCCCGCTTCCATTGACCACAGTGCTTATCCTTTGCATTGATCTGGGAACTGATCTTCTGCCAGCCATTTCTCTCGCGTACGAGAACCCCGAGTCTGACATCATGCGTCGTCCTCCGCGTGACTCTCGTGTGGATCGACTGGTGAACCGCCGTCTCATCTCTTTCTCTTACTTCCAGATTGGTGTCATTCAGGCCTTGGCTGGATTCTACTGCTACCTGGTTGTCCTCGGAGATTTCGGTCTTACAGCTCACATTCTTCCCTTCCTTGACGAGGACGCGTACATTGCCTCTCCACAGAGCGATGACAAGCGTTGGTTGTTCGTTCGCCGAGACCGTCCGTTTGGTGAGGCTAAGGAAGCAGGTTGGTTCGATGAGACGGGTGACTTTGAGCGATTCTTCGATGAAGCAGTTCCCGGCTTTTTGGAACAGGATGACTCGGAGCCGGACCAGGTTGGTCTCATATACAAGCGACTTCTCGAGCCGGCTAACGAGGACCAGCTTGAGAACATGTACAAGATTATCGGCAACGTAGTTGAGGCGCCACCATGCCTGGCATTCACTTGCACCGAAACTGGGCCTAACGGTGCGACTTTGAGCAATGACTACGAATGCTTCAGCAACCCTACCGCGGTGGGAGGAGTGAGTATCCCGCGCGCGGCTCTGACTAATACTGACCGCTCGGTAGAGGACTTGTTCAACAACAATGTTGACGAGGGTAGCGGTGCAGGTGAAGGATGCTACGATTTGTACACCAAGAACCAGCAAGAGGAAGCGCTGAAGACTGCTCAGACTGCCTTCTTCGTGTGCATTGTCATTGTACAGATGGGTGGTCTTCTTGTGTGCAAGACCAGATTGCTTTCATTCTTCAAGCAGGGAATGAAGAACATGGTGCTGAACATTGGGCTGCTGACTGAGGTGGCGCTGTGCGCGCTGCTGTGCTATGTTCCGTTCATTAATACTGCTTTCCAAACCCGCAGCCTCCGTTTCGTGCACTGGCTGCCGGCTATTCCGTTCTCCGTGTTTATTTTCTGCTATGACGAAATCCGAAAGTTCCTCATCCGACTTGGAGACAATAAGGGTAACAAACTGGGAGTCTGGCTGCGTGAAAACACATATTGGTAACGCGTCCACAGCCTACGTTCATTTATATGCTTTTCGTAGCCCTTTCTAGTACTTTGCATGCCGTTGTGAAATAAAGAGGTGTTTGATCTTGTTTTGTCCTACTGGAGTGTTGATACTTGCGCGCCTGCGATGCCATCCCTGATACTAGAACTACGAAGGTACCTCTAGGAGAAGAGATTGAAGTCGAAGTGAAGCACTCTTGATAATTGGCACGGCGCGCGAAAGACTAAGAGGTCGAAGCCGTCTGCGTAGTAAATTCCTTGCGGATCAAATATGCGAGCGGATTATTCGGCATTATCTATCTACAGTACGTGTAGCGAGCGATGCAAGTCGCAGCCGTACATGCGCTGGGGATGAATTTGAATGCATTGCGGGCGCAGAGACCTCCAAAGCAGCGACACAACCGTTGGACAAACGGCGCTCGGTCACAGCTGCGGGTCTCGTCCGCCCGAACGATCTCACTTTGTCCACCCGCACCTCGTCAAGCTCGCCATCACCGCCGTCGAACCAGCCAGTCGAAAACCGATATCAAACTAGCGACGCTAAAGAGAACTTGGGCTCGCGTTTTCCCCCCTCCCCCTGCCGCGGCTCTTATCTATGGCATAGATTCTATGCGCGTCTTCATCCACGCAGTGCGGCAAGTACACACCGATCTCACACACTTTTTTGGCGCCCTGTGACAACCGTCGCATCATCCTCGATTTGACCTCTGTGCCTGTCGCCGTCCGCCAACATGTTCGGTTCGGCACAGTCCGCACCGTCGCTGTTTGCCAGCACGCCGGCGCAGAGTGCGAGTCTGTTCGGCGCAGCTTCGTCTTCGTCTCTTTTCGGTGGAGCTCCTGCGCAGCAATCTTCTTCTTATTTTTTGTTTGGCGGTGCCGCGCCGCAGTCTAGCGCCGGCTCTTTGTTCGGTGGAGCAGCTGCCTCGGCAAGCTCCGCCTCTCTTTTTGGTGGCGGCGCAGGCTCTTCCTCCTTGTTCGGCGCTCCGGCGAGTTCGTCATCGTTATTCGGTGCGCCTGCCAGTTCGTCATCGCTGTTTGGACAACAAAGCGGCGGGGGTCTTTTTGGGAGTGCTCCGGTCGCACAGCCGCAGCAAGCAAGCGCCCAGCAGCAGCAGCAAGTCGAAATCACGCTTCGAACGCGTATTTCGCAACTTCCGCAAAACTTCCAGAACGATCTGTTTGCGGTTGAACGTCATCTACGCGAGCAGCGCAACAAAGCCGCCCTTCTTTGGACGAAGCGAGGCGATGTGGACGCGAAGCTGTTGCAAACCAAAACGAACGCCGCGGATATATCCAGGCTGTTGGTCAAGGTCAGGGCCGAGGTGGATGCTCTGGAGGCGAACGCAAACTCGCTCAAGGCGGCAGTGAGGCTGGAGCGTGCTTCCGCACAACCTGTCGTGAACGCGTTGGAAAACCTTTCTCGAAGGGGTTACTCTGGCTATCTGGATCAGAATGGTTTACCGTACATGGACACTGGCAGTAGGGTGCAGGCCGCTCATGTTCCCGATGAGTACTTTATTCGCATTGTCGAGGAGCTGGAAGGTAGGGCAACGGAGTACAAATCGGAGATCGACGAAATCGCGGCATTCTTGAAAGCACAAGGGGTCATGCTGAGCAGCGGCGCAAGTGGGTTTGGGAACGGAGGCAGCGGTAGTTTATTAGACAACCTATCGCAGAGGTACGTTGACATTGGCGTTCCCGGTGCCAACACACCTAGCATTCCGCAAGGTACGATAGAGGACGTTATCCGACGCCAGTACGAGTACTTTATGGTGGTTGCTAGTCACATTGCTGTGGCTCACGAGAACCTGAGAGCGGCACGGGAGCAGTTTCTGCATGTTTTGAAGGAGCGCGACGCCGATGCTCCAAACCCATTCCAGCAAGCGGACATGCGCGAAAAGGTGGAAAAAGATCGACAACGTCTTCAAACTGACAAACGTGCGGCTGCTGGTGCTTTGCAGTTCGTCAGTCAGATCAACTCCCAAACTCAACCGTCTTCAGGGCCTGGAACTGTGGTGGCGGCTTCGGGATCCGGCGTGGCTAGTGGCGCGGGGTTATCCACATCGCAAGCTTCGTTGTTCCAGTCTAGCGCAGCGACAGGCTCGCTGTTTGGTGCATCTGGGGGCGCAGCGAGCGCGGGTAGTGCGTCAGGAGGGCTCTTCGGTGGAGGGTTTAGCTTTGCTGGTAGTTCCTCCGCGTTAGGGGCCGATAGTGGCGACGCAAGTCGAGCCACAAGACGTAAAAGAGAGTAACGCGCTTTAGGCACTGCCGAAACGCTGGGCGCGGAAGCGTTGTATGATAATTTCACACATTGGCGCTGATATATGGCTGCAGCGCAGCCAGCGAGATGAGCAGCGCTTCCTCAGTGCGGATGGTGCGCGATCCTTGATGCGGGCAGGTATTGATGTAGAAGTCAAACAGATCAGCCACAGGGTAGACGGGATGGGCACTCTGCGGAGATTTGTCGGGGTCGGACGACACATTAAGCTGCTCGAGGCGCTCGTCGCCGATGACGCTGTGCTCGAGGCCTTGCACTCCGCCAAACACAATGAGAAGGTTGTTAAACGGTGGGAAAGCCGCCGCATCGTGCGCAAAGGCGTCGATGGGGGTGCCGCGCTCGGAGGTGCCGATGACGAGATCGTACTTGTCGCACACCAAACTATTGGTGAAGACGTCGGACAGGCACTTGGCCGTGCGCACCTGGTAGCCCCAGTACATGTTCCGCGCGCGCGGGGCGTCGCGGGGCACCAGACGGCCGAAGAGGTACTTGCCCGGCACGTTGCGGTAGTCGTCGCCGGACGGCGTCATGTCGACGGTGACGCGGGTGGCGGCGGCGACGGGGCGATCGACCTCGACCAGGCGCGGCAGCCCGACGTCGACGAAGCGGGTGGGCGGCGGGTCGGACGCGGCGCGGCGCGGCGGCGCCCTGGCGACGGCGACGCCCTCGCGGAACGGCACGCAGTCGGAGCGCGCGACGTGGCTGGGGAGCGCCAGCGGGTTGAGCAGCCCCACCAGCCGCAGGTCGGCGCTCACGGGGAACAGGTGCTTGCGCAGGTACTGCGGCGTCTCCAGGTAGCGCAGCACGCGCGCAAACAGCGCCGTCGCATCGGGCGGCGCGCCGTGCGCGCGGCGCGGCGGCGCGTCGGGCGCGCGCTCGTCGAACAGCACCACCTCCGCCACGCGGAACACCGCCGCCGCGCGCGCCACCTGCCCGGCCACGTACACGCGCAGCTCGGGCGACTGCGCGTTGAGCAGGATGGACGACGGCAGCGCGACGGAGACGGAGCGCGGCGGGCGCGGCGGGCGCGGCGGGAGCGGCATGGCGGCGGGGCGCGCGGGGCGCGCGGCTGTGCGGCGCGCGCGCGCGCCGGCGCGTGGCCGCGTAGCGCGCAACGTTCGGCGCGCGCCGCTGGCGCGCGCGCGTGCGCCACAGTAAGTCCGCGGCGGGCAACGGCTGCCGAGCGCCAGCGCCCGTAACGGCGCCTCCCGCCGCGCCCGCTCCACGGCCCACCCCCCTGCGCCCCCCATCGCCCATCGCCCGCGCCCCCACCGACCCCGCCCCCCGCTACTCCTCGCGCCTTCGCGCCTCCGCCGCCCCCTTCTCCGGCTCCCCCTCCCTTCCCCTCATCCCTCCCCCCCTCCTCGTCCCCCTCCCTCCCCCCCTCCCCCACCGGCCGCCGCCTCCCCCCCCGCCATGGGAGCGCGCACCACCCGCTACGCCGCCGACTCCGCGGAGGCCGGCCGCAGCCGCGTTTGGTGCAGCGGCCTCTGCATGACCGGCCCCGACTACCGCGGCACCCTCCTCACGCTCCTGCTCGTGCTCGCCATCTTCTCCGCAGAGGTCGCCGTCTCCTTCCCCTACCTGCTCACCAACCACTCCTTCGTCGGCCTTCCCCTGCTCATCCTACTCGCCGTGTCGTTCGCCATCACCGTGTGGTCCGCCTACCTCTGCTCCACCACCGATCCCGGCATCGTTCCGCGCTCGGCCACCCTCCCGCCCTCCATCGTCGCCTTTCCCAACGTGCGCGAGCGCAGCGTCGAGTACCGCGGCAGACGCATTATCCTGCGTTTTTGCGACACTTGCCGAGTGTGGCGGCCGCCGCGCACGTCGCACTGCGCGACCTGCAACAACTGCGTCCGACGCTTCGACCACCATTGCCCCTGGCTCGGCAATGACATTGGTCTGCGCAATTACCGCAGCTACTTTACGTTTGTCGTCTTCGCTACCATATCTGCTGCCGTTGCAATCACCACCTCTGTACTAACTATTCACTGGACAACCGAACACTTTCGAGCCGCCTTTCCCGACGAGTCCTATGCCGCCTCAATACGCCGTTCTCTTGGCTTCCGCGCCACCTCCGTCAATTTGATCATTATTCTGCTGTGCTTCCTCGCGCTGCTTTTCACAGGCGGCTTAACAGGCTTCCATCTGTACCTCATGTCCAATAATATGACTACCGCAGAGCGTTTCAAGAAGCGTGCTAGGAATTCTGCGCACGTCGAAGACGACTACAGAGGTCTCAAGGCTATATTCTTTTTGCAATGTACGCGCCGACCCGCGAGCGCCGTCACTGAAGGCTTCTTTGGCCCGGCCTATCCGGAAGAAGATGAGTTTGTTCGACTAATTGACGCACAGGTAGAAGAGGAAAAAGCTCTCATGAACATTCCGGTGCCAACCATTCCCACAGCCCCACCGCGCGTCGTATCGATACCCGTCAATCGTATCTAAAGCGCGCCACTACGTTATTCTTGTAAATTTATCTACCGCCAACGGATGCAGGTGCGAGGTTGTAAGCTGATTCTTCGGGGGCTTCCAACTTCTTGCTGTCCATGGCCGGGACATCAACACAGTATCGGATGTACCGTCTTCGTCGCTGTATTTCCGCTATTCACGTATCTCTGTACGTTTGACAGGGCCATGGTGCATGCTTCGTTCTGCGCAGGTGGTGATGAAAGATGTACAACTTTTGTTCATACGGGCGATCAGTGTGTCCAAGTCGATAATTGCTTATTAGTATTGAGGCCACAGTAAAAAAACTTCCATTCACATCGATGCGGCCACGTCGTGCCTGCGCTTGGCAGGCCCAACCGCGACATGCACAAGGAGTGTTTGAGTACTCAGGTATCTTTGCTACCGCAACTTTCAGTGAGCAGCAATAAGCCAAAGAACTGATAGAGAATTCAAATATGAGCCACCGTCATCAGCTTTTGTCTGAAACGGTGCGCAAAGTCTGTCCTTCATCCTTGGTGTAATTGCGTATCGAATGCATATGATTAAGCGGTCCGTTTCCGTGTCCTACCTCGATTCCATCTTTAATACCACGAAAGACAAACTCTTTTGCACTACGCACCGCATCACGGAGGTTCTCTCCATGTGCAAGAAACGAAGCTAGAGCGGCTGCTAGAGTGCATCCTGTTCCGTGCGTGTTTTTTGTCTCAATACGGGGCCCGGTGAACACTTCAAAGTCTCGCCCGTCGTAAAATATATCGGATGCTACGCTCATATCCACATTGTCATATGACATATTGCCGTTCCCCTTCATCTCAATAATATGCCCGCCTTTGAGCAAAACGTTTCGACACCCCATTTCTATAAGCTTCTGGCATGCACGTCTCAAATCAGACGTTGACTCGATACTCATTCCCGACAACTTTTCTGCCTCCGGCAAGTTTGGCGTTATGATTGTCGCTACAGGGAACATCTCCCGAACCAGTGCATCTCTTGTTTCACTGATCACCAAAGAATCTCCGCTGGTGGCCACGAGCACAGGATCAACCACAACATAAGGAACATTATATTGACGAATTGCTTCAGCCGTGCATCTAATCACGTCAGAAGTCGGAAGCATCCCGGTCTTAAGGGCCGTGATATGAATATCGGAAAGAACACTTTTCAGCTGCTTTTCTATAATTGCTACAGGAGGAACATGAACATCTTGCACGCCTTTTGTATTCTGGGCTGTGAGAGCTGTTATAACGCTTGCTCCATACACTTTAAGAGCGGTGAAAGTTTTCAGATCCGCTTGTATTCCTGCACCGCCTCCCGAGTCGGAACCCGCGACGGTCAAAACACAAGGAACGCGAAAACTTGGAGACATCTGTAGTTCCGTATGTATCTTTTCGATCGACAGCGAGGGAGATGTTGGATGTTGGAAAGGATGAGCTCGTTTTTGTCCCAAAACTTGTCTTTGTATAAAATTATATTCTTCCGTCTACCCTTTGGCATTGCCGCTTGCGAAATGCATTCTTTGACAAAGAACTGGAAACATCCCGTAGTCGAAGGTGTCGCAAGGGGTAGACGAGGTGAAACGAACATGTGGGGCGTGGTAGGAACAACATCGAAGCCACAGAAGAGAATGAAATTCAGGAATACTTCACCTTCATCATATTTCATAAACAGAGAAATGGATGCCCGGCATTCGATTCTTGGAATGGACAATTTAACGAGAGCTCCATCATGCATTTGCCGATGAACGGAAGGAATATGACTAGTCGCGTCAAATCAAGATAGTCTAGAGATGACCCGATCCATGTGGCCCCAAAGAGAGGAAGAGACGGGTCGATGTAACGCACTTGAAACACTCAACTGCAACTAGTAGTACGTCACACGAAGATTTCACTATCATAACTTTATCAGGCAGCAAAACTCCTCTCTCTGAAGCGTACACAAAAATGCAATCATGTCTTGAACGTTGCTCTCCGTGTGTTTCACGTTGAACGTCTTGTGGTGAATGTTGCACTTAAACCCTGCGCATATCTAATGCGTTGTGCTTGGGTTCAGTCTGCCACTGATACATAATTCAGTCCGCGCGTTATAAATCAGCAAATCTCCTGTCAAGTCCATAAGCGAACTCCTGGTGCAGAGTTACTCTGCATGCAAACGATTTCTTGTCGACACATGACTTCCTTTCCCTCGCTCATTCAAAAGCGGAACTAATGCGTTGAGACAAAATTGCCTCTGTCCAGGAATTGGGAGACCTCGAGGCCATGCAACCTGGAGATTCCTCAAACCCCGAACCTGGCGAAAGAAGAGAACGCAACTTCGGTGCTATTGAACTACTAAATTCTTTGGTCGGGTTTCCCGCTGTTACGTCCATCGAGAGTGAAGAGTATTCGAATCTGAACTCTTTTGATCCTGTTCGCACCAGTGCCCAAAACAACGTGAAGACTGCAGAGGATAACTCTGTTGGAATTTGCGGCATTGGGCATTGCAAAGATACGAAAGATATCTCCGCTGTAGATAAGCATTTGCCTCATAAAGAACACCAGCGGGGATTCACGAAAGGCCCAGCTGCGTCAGTGACTGTGACTGAACCAACGAGTTCACCTTCAATGTTTGCTCAAGAATCAGGAACAGAAATTCAAAGCCCATCCGCAGAGGATAAGACTACCGTCCAAGTTGTTGCGGACGAAGAACCAAGATTTCACGACTCGAAAACCGTTATGGACCGAAGACTGCAAGAGGCAAACGACGTTACTGGGGCGAGAGAGCGATCAAAACAGAAGAAGGTAAAAACACTGTCGTTTCTCGAAGATCCTTCCCCCACAGGTGTTGGCGATGCCACTACACGATTTGGGACTCCGGTAAACGAGCAGGATCTGGACCTGAACAAAACCCCTTCTTCAACAGTTCGTATGCGAGGACGTGCATCGAAGAGAGGCAATGGAAAGTCTAAGCGCAGCCAAACGCCAGCGGCTCCTCCCATAAACATGGCAGACTACGGAAGCGATGATGATATAGCTGCTGATTTGGGAGAGGCTGCTTTCGTTCAGTCTGACACTTCTGCACGAAACCATATTGCGAAATCTGGGTCGAGAAGTACAAAATCAAACGATGCTCGCTCCATCTCGAATTCTCACGAACGCAGCGCTAGACATGCCAATCCGACACAGAAACTACATGGGCGCACGCATCGTAATGAAGAAAGGGTCTCAACGAGAGCCCGGGTATCCTTCGAGCTTCCCGAATCCTCAAATGCGAATGTTGCTGAGCCAGTAACCAAGCCAAAATGTCACACTCCATTTCCGAGAGATACTATTGATCTTCTCGCTGGTTCTGATAGTGAAGATAGTGACGGAACTCCATTAGAATGCCGTGCAAACGTCTCCCTCTCGAAAGGCACTAGAAAGCCTACTGAGAGCGTTCAGACGAAATCCAGTGTGATGGATAGTCAGGGATCGTTGCAGAACGTCAAACCTTTCTGGATGCCCGAGTTGAAAGCGGAAACCAGCGACTGCACTAACTTCCAGACGCCATGCCCCTCGAAAAAAGTGAACTTCACGGTCAAGTCTGTTCGAACGAGTTCAACTAAGACAGCAGCACCACTGTCAACACAACTGGCTCAATGTATCAGCTTCGTCAGAATTGGGGCACCAAGGAATAAGTTGACGTTTGAGCGAGCAACGGAAACACTTAACATTTCTCCGAGTTTACCCAGTCTCCAACGACCCAAGCTTGTCCCAGGGACTTATTGTTGCACATGTGGGCAGAATGTATCCCATCTTTGAAAGGCCAGATGCGTTTTAGTTCGCGAACGACAGTAAATTTACTCATCAATGTACTTTTCTGTTGCATTGACAAGGGATGTACCTTTTTCTATATGTAATGTCATGATGAGTAACTCTTAGTTGAAAAGAATAAAGAAAGTACATTAATGAGACTAAGAACTTCTGGGATGTCTGCGACCGAGAGAGGTTGCTGATCCCCATGGTTTAGAAGGCGGGTTACTTTGGCTGATGTAGAAACTTTTCCCACTTTGTCGATAGCTTGCTTGAGCACAGCATTCTGTTCTGGTGGGATAACATCATCGGTTTGTGCGTGAATCAAAACTACGGACTTGCAACTGAGACGATCAACATACTCGATGGGAGACAATCTAGTCAGGGTATCTTTGTGATATTGATGACAAACATCCATTTTCTCTTTCAGAAAGCCAATGTCGTCGCGAAGTCGATTGAAAGTCTTAGCCTCTTCTTTGTTCTCTTCCATTAGTCTTTCCAATATATTAGACTTTTTCCCCACATTACGATAGTGGTCATCATCGCAGTAGGCTCGAAACATTGCCTCCAGCTTCTCGTTCGGTGGATGCCAAAAGTTGGCAAACATTGCGTTCAGTGCATACCTTGAATCCTCTTGATCACAACGTGTCACCATATGATGTTTACTGCTGTGAAAATCAGCATGGGCCCCAACACACAGAAAGGAGTCACTGGCGTTCACGATCGTAGAGGCAATGAGGGAGAGCCCAATAGGAATACAAGGGCCCACAAATGACAAGGTGCCAGACTTACACAAAGACTTGTCTCGAACTATGCTGCGCATAATGCGCACAATAGGTTCGTACTCAAGTTTCATTTGGGCTAGAGATGTTATGTGCGGCACTATCACCACGTTGTTCGGGTTCGCGGAGGCAATCGCACGAGCCAAAACGATCACTCTGGGATCGCTGCTTCCAGAAGGCGCGTTCCCATGAATGACAACTATGGTTCGCGAACTGGGACGCAGAGGGCGTGAGGAATAGATTCTTGTGTTACAATCTGCGACCCAGTACGACACCGAACGAATCTTTGAAGGGGCGGCGTCCGGAGCAACTAAGGTAAGAATAAACAACGCAGCTTGCAGGCGAGAAGACAGAAAGGACGGCAGATAGTCCACAAAGAGATGAAGGATAAAGAAAACGATCGATAGAAAATTCATTTGGAGTATGATGAAGGTGATGGCAATTTGCTTGGAAAGGCTCTTTGTGTGCTGGAATCATTCAAACGCAAGAATGTCCAGGCACCAGCAGGAAGAGATTACGACTGACTGAAAACCAGTCTAGCCTTGGAAGGCACGGCAAGAGAAGCGACAAAGGGATACTGCTTAAAAAATGGCGCCCTCCTCCGGAGACTCGAACGCAGATACGTTTCACTTCCTTGGCTGGGAAGTTGGGCACGCAAGGGCAATGTGGATCGCGTGCACCCTTTGATGTCAGAGAAAGAGAAACAGAATATGGGGTATACTCTGTCCTACGGAGGGGTTGTATTTTCGGATTCTCTTGTGAAGGAGCCGTTTTACCAGACACACCCACCCATGCAGCTGTCCCTTCCGCTCTCAGTGACACATCAATGCAGGATAACGTTTGCAACGATGCTTGCTGGGAAGGTCACCGACAAAGCAGCGAAGGAACTGCGACAGGAGATGCTCACAGCGATGGTGATTGGCGATGCATCTCATGGACATGTCAATTCTTCGGCCAACCATGCGATCATGCATGATGCGGACAAATTACGCTGCGACTGCATTATGTAGAAATTCTCCCTCCCGAGATTCTCGTTGAGAGCTCTACCTAATCAATTGCCAGGGGAATGCGTTCCAGTGGTAGTGACTCCGGTAATTCTTAGAATTGGCATAGTCTATGACTTTCTGTTCATAGTTTCGCTAAATGCCAATTATGTCTGATGAATGATTGCTGCAAAGATTCCTTGGAATCGTTCGACCAAGAAATTCGTTTGGGCAGGATGCACCTGGTGCAACGGAACTTCCGAGACATTTTCAGGGTATTTGCCAAATACTATTTGGCATCTTATTTAATAAAAGCATCTTATTTAAAAGTCAATCTAAAATATTTTCTCTCCGTGAGATCGGAGTCCGATCATCGGGACGCATCTTGTAATTGCTGAAATGGAAAACAAATTTCAATTTAAAATTTTTGATGCGCTGCATATTATGCCGCGCATAATACGCTTCCTAAACCAACAATCAGCGACCCCCAAGTTATGTTCACCAGGATCAAGCTGTAAACTCCCTTCAATCTTCAACACTCATATCCACTCCATTCGTCTGGCTGCATCATATCCTGCCGTGCTGTTAGTGCTGCTCTTTGCCGTCAAGTAAAGTTCCTAACGTAAGTTCTCCTAGGAACTGCGAGTACAACGGTACATATCTATTGGAGCGAACAGCCACGTATATTTGCGGGTTCGAGATCATTGAACGCGCCGGAGCCCAATGTTATTGCAGCCAATCCCAACTTCTTGTTCAGCTGCCCCAGTTCGAAATATCGTCCTTTAAGCCCAAACCGCCCCATTATCTTCTCCGTTGATCTGAACCCGGTCTATTTGTTCAACTGTCTTCTCCCCTGGGATCATGGTTTCAACCGTACCCCCCAAATCGGCGCAACCACAGCGAGCCCCGGCGAGCAAAGCCAAAACTAGGGGGCACCCTCCATCCCAAAAACGCCCAATAACTCGGATGCCAACTGTACCTGCTCCCGCACCTCCGTCATCCACTACCCCTGTTGCTAAAACCAGCACACAGGATCGTCGTACGTCCTCCAGACAAGCAGGCACTAGCAAGCCCCCCAGAATTTTCACTTCGGGCAAAGATATTAGCGATGATGATAAGGCGGAACTCATGAAGAACTACCGAGAATACATTTCAACTGGGCGTAGGCCTTCGGAGTTCATGTCAAAAGAAGAAGAAATCCGGTTGGAGAACATTGCCAAGAATCACATTCCCCGAACCCTTCGAGAAGCCGTGGATGCGATTGAGATTATCAAGATTCAGAAGAAGACCATGCTCGCTGCTTTGCGAACATTGAATGTCAAGGTTGCAGAACTTCGAATTGTCTACTGTCGAGAGATACTGGCTACCAAACTGGTTCAGCGTCAGTTATGCGTTAGCACCGTGCTGGATTGTATAGATGACTTTGACATCAAGAATCCCTCGCTTGCAAATGAACGTCATCACCGTCTGCGCAGGTTGCCGGAGACTTTTGCAAGAGGTCCGGACAAAAGAAAGAAAGCAGAACAGCGTATTTTCTGGGACGGCGGAGATGTACCCTTGTATGATGACAAGGGAGATGTAGTTCCTGGAATGCCTCCATTGGACGAAGTAATTGCTCGGATGGAGAGTGCGAAATCGAAGCCAGAACCCGATGTTGAGGTCGTGCTAAGTGAACCAGCTCCCAAAGAACGCGAAGAGATAGTCGAACAAACTCTCCCTCCGGCAGATTTTGGGAACGTGGCGGCTGAAGAAACACAGGACGATAACTCTGAGGCGTCAGACGATACCCCGCCCTTTAGTGACGGGGAGTATTGCAGACTACTTCATGTCCTAGCAGATAAACGCGTTGGACCTCATTTAAATGAGCTACGAAACCCTGAACTGAAAGAGAAGCCATGGGCGTTGTATGTGGCGCCTATTTTCAACGATAAGAAGTTCAGACCGGTTCCTATTAAATCTGTCTCAGGAGGAGTGAAAAGGAGTCATATAATTGGTATCTATCCAAGATTTATTGTTCATCGAGACGGTGAAACTCTTCAACAAAAGTTCGCTGAGTTTAAGTCGTTATACAGAGCAGCCGTTCGAGGATATTTGCAATTTGGCGACGATGATTCACGTACATTTGCCGACTTTAGTCAGTCGAAACGATACATAATGTACGCGTTCTGTTTGTTGGAGAAATTCCCGCACCTTGAGCCTCTTACGCTGCGGCTCGAGGAAGCAGGACCGGAAGTAAGAGGGAGACCAGGAAATACATTGAAACGTCCCGTCACAATGGTAGACCTAGAGGGGGAAGACGACCTTGCTGACATACAGTCAACACCCGTTGCTAAGCGGGCTAAGGCCGCTATGCTTGGCGATAAGGAACGCGACGAGCTTACAAAGATAATAGAGGGCGGTGTACCAGAGGACCTTGGAAACACAGGCGGTCAATCTGGAGTCAATCTTCCTATGACGAAGTCGGAGGAAATTCAATGGCGCGAACGTGAAGAGAAAGATAAGCCAGTTTACGACGCTATAGCTCAAACTGGTGGTATGGGTAGTGAAGGACTGTTGTGGTGCTTGTTAAGATCTGCGCCTGGGTCGGCGAAGTTCATTGACATCGAAGATAGATTGCGAGAGAAAATCGTCACGGAATTAAGACATGCTCAGGACCGCCATCTCATTTCCCTTCTCACAGGTTTGCGAGAAGCGCGCTCTTTGTTAGCAGATTCACGGGATCCCCAGGAAGCAGCCCTACTTGCCAGCGCGAAGAATCTCATGCTTTCGAATTTGCGATCTAATCTTCGCCAACGTCAGAAGAGATGATGGTGAATGGTTTATGGTGAAAGGGAGGGATTCGTTTCGGACCAGCGAAGAACTTTGTATTTGCTATGCGTTCGGGCAACTAAGGAAGAACTTTCATTTATTGCAACTTGTGACATTGTCGGGATGCCCATTTTATGGGTTCAGGAGACTGACAACTCAGATATTCTCTTTTCCACTGCTTCAAGTTCGTTTTGCACATCCGATTTCGTCTGAAGCTTGTCTTCTTGCTCTTGATTGAGCTCCTTGCCTTCGGCCTTACTTACTTCCAATGCTTCAATACCACGAAGTTTCTTTTTGAGTCTCTTCGCACGCTTCTCAGCATCTGCGATGCTTGCGATATCCTGGGGATTTGTGTTTGCGGCGTTGCTCTGCTCTGTTGGCGCTGATTCTGCAGCTTGTTTCGCCTTCAGCTGACGATCACGTTCCTTCTTCTTCCGTCGGGCAATAGCAGCCTTCGAAGGCCCATCCACCATGTCAGGATCCATTCCGGGAACAATCTTCTTACCACCAGAAGAGCGAGGTGCAGAAGCAGAATTGCCCACCCCGCTGGAGAGGAAGGCGCTTTTGTCAACCTTCCCTGCTGCCAGATGGTGATGGAGCTTCAGAGTAGAGGCCATACCTCTACTGCCAGGGGGGCGATAAACGCCTGCACTCTGCTTCGTGTTACCATTCGCGGCCCTTGACTCATCTGCGGACTGAATAGGGCCTCCGATCATGTCATCCATAGTAAGCTTTGGATCAGCGTACACGACTCGTAATGCAGGTTTAAAAACAGCTTGGTAAAGATGACCATCTCCTAGCTTCTGTTCGTGAACCAGTTTCCCGTCAAATCTAACGACTTTAAAGCCATTATCGACACGAAGTCTAGGGAAAGTGGTAGCTCCAAGGAAGTATCGTGAACATGGAGACCAACTACACATCGTAGTACACGGCATCTGAGCCCGGCCTACTAACGACATTTTGTTCTTGTCCCAAAACTCCACAGCGCCAGCTAGATTGCCGAAGCCACCGAGGGCAACGAAGCGTCCATGAGGTGAAAAATGGATTTCGTTTCGGGCGCCAGTGCCAAAGTCGAACACTGGCTCACACTTTTCATTGAACATTGTGGCACGAGCGGGCATAAAGCCGTAGATAATTATGAATTCATTACCGGTAGGACTCCATGCGGCGCTAAAGGTTGGCCCTTCCTGAGGTAAGTCAACCCTTTGGTTGAACACGCCAAGATTGTCCATATAGTAGACCTCGCTGTTTCCGTAGTAGCTCTTGCCCTCGTTGTCGATATTTGTACTAACCAAGGCCAAAACTGCCTTTCCTTTGGAGTTCCACTTAAAAGACACAGAATCGGCGTTGAATGTCGAACGTGAAGCAAGCTCTTCACCTCCTTCATCTGGATGCTTGAAAACGCAAAGCTTTCCTGGAGAGCCCTTTAAGCTCGGAATGAAAGTGGCGATTGTGAATGGAGCAGGCCCAGGACTCAAAGCAAATTTTGAAACTCCTGGGACGCGCAAAATTGCATATGGAGGTTTGTCCAAGGCATCAGACTTGTAGAAATGCACGTTGTTCGTAACGCAGTGAGCGGCTATAGACTCATCATCACTCCATTGAATAGATGGCCAAAACCCAATGTGAAATAGTTTCTGATGGAACCCTCCCAATCGTCCCAGTCTTGGCGTTGTACACAACCAAATTGCGAACGGAAACACCACTCACTGGACGACACCAAGTGAGGAGATAAGTTCCTCGCGGAGAAAAGGCTGCAAAATCAACCTTAAGCGGCGTTTGCTTATCACCTAGCCCACCGCACGAGCAAATCACATGAGTGGTGACACTGTCGCGAATGACAGCTTCTTGATTGTCACCCTCGATTGAGAAAAAACAATCTCCGTTCGGGGCAAACTGCGAGTCCCTGCTTGCCAGAAGTGACCTGCGTTCTTCACTCTCAGTACCTTCTTGGTACGGGAATTGAGTGATGAAGGCGCGCGTCTTTTCCCTCACGAGGATGGCGAGCGGTCTAGTATGCACGGTTTGCTGGATAGATTGTTTTGTAGAAGCCATTGAAGCGAAAGTGTCGAAGTGACGATGCGAGCGTTCCGACGAGGAATGTTGGGGTTATATGTCCGGCCTTCTTCAGTTCTTACTTGTTTGTTTGTTGTCTGGGACGGGATGTGTCAGCCTTGTTTATTTAGTGTCTTCATGGCGTATGGATCGATCTCGGGGATGAGTTTTCGCGACCATGGAAAGCTTGACGGGAGTGTCGCGACCGAATTGCCGGATCGCGGCGGTGAGCGACAAACTCTCTCAAGACCCTTCAACATGGAGTGCGAGCAACATCTAAGCCAGTCGGCGGTCGGCGACTCGCAAATGTGCAACTGCCCAACCATGGAATACTTCCGGTAGCCGTCTGCCGAAGGGCGACTACAGTACAACCACCCTGTAGAACGAATATGGGAGATAATTCAATCGATACTGCCTTCCCGGAATATCCGTGATGGAAGAAGTTCTAAGGACTGATTTGTAATTATACTACATTTGTAATAGAATTGCCGACCTATCCGACAGTAGAGGAAATGTAATATCCGAAAGAATACTTGAGCAACGTGCACAGCGGCTGTAGCGCGAGTAGCCTTGTCTTCATAATCTATGGTGTTTCAACGTTAGGTCGTACAGTACCCATACGCATCCTAGGATTTGTCGTGCCGCCGTGATAACGATGGGACGACCTCCTACCAAACCTTTCGTCGTTTCGTTTCTTGTGGGCAAGTGTGCGTAAACTGCTGCATTTGGAGTTTGGATGTGGTACCTCACGGAGCCCCTGTTTTCTAATACCTTTAAACCGTGCTTCATCTCACACCGATTCCGGTACTAATCTGTACACAAGTTGCTTTCCTGTACGCTTCAATCGCCTCGGTATCTATTCGGCTTTGTAACCGACACGGACGCGTGAAGATAGCCTTTTAGGTTAACATCTGCTCTGCTTCTCAGTGGGGAAACTCTCCAAACCCATCTGTCGAATAATATTATACGATATCCACACAGGACCAACCCTTACTACAACTGCCATCGAGGGGCGCTACACCCAACCACCCAGAGCTAAGGATATATTTTGGTTGAGGACGTCATCAGGCGCTGGCCGCATGGGAGCTGACCCTTCATGGACGACCAAGACTATTTTGGCTACATTACCGTACCGGATAATGAGGACGAGGAGAACGCAGCCAATGACTTAACCTTTGGAGATATTGGAGACATCAAGGCTGGAGATGATGCTTCCGATGCTTTGTGGAAACCAGATCATCATACTCTTTCCCGAAAAATTGAGGAAGAGAAAGAAGTTGTTCAGAGATCTCGATTTGCACCAACTTCCGCGCGAACCACACGGGGCGATCCCTTTGAAAACCATACCCCTTTTACACGAAGTGATCAAGATGCAATGCCCTCAGACGCCGCCTGGAATCGTCTCCTAAAAGCAGTTCAGGGACAACAAGATATGCGGCAAACGGAAAACCAACGGCATAATTCTTCCCGACCTCAACATGTATCATTCATGAGTTCGTCTCCAAGCGATCGCGCAACGCAGCCCGTATCAAATGCTCAACCACAAGTCCCTCAGCAAATGTCCCCGTTGATGAATCCTGTCGAATACGAGCGATCGATGGTTGCGTACTATGAACAACAAACACGACAATTATTAATGCGCCATAAGGAAACAGCAGAGCTACAGCTAAGAGAGGCAATTGCTGCACAGAACGCCGGTGTTGTATTTGATAGAGCTAAGTTTGATGAACATCAAGCCGCTGCCCGCCAGAGGATACTTAATGAGTTTTATACTCGCGTCAATCAAATTCGTTACCTTGCTTGGCTTCAATCGCGACAGCTAGAACAGCACAATACAACAATTCCGAAGCAAGGCCAAAGTGCTATGCGTGATGATCGATCAACTGCTTTTGGTCCTCAAGCCCAAGGTCAGGAGCGTACCTCGGACAATGTGCTCAGACATGGTCAGTATGGCAATGGCCACGCACAGTCTTCCATTAATCATTCCGGTCCAAATCACGTATCTACAAGGAACGGAAACTCACGAGTTCTTTCTGCGCTTCACAACAAAGGGGAATCAAATGCTGTACACTATCCCAAAACTGAAGCAGTTGATGTGCGTGAACTGGAACGTCGTCTGCTGGAGGCAAGCATAGATAAGCCGTCTAGGACGAGCTACGAGCGAAATGTAGGAAACACAGCCGTCGAAGGAAGAGCGGAGCTTAGAAGACATGGGAAGAAGGTTCGACGGCTTGAGTCAATGACTGATAAGGATCAGGAGTTAGTCTTCAGGGTTCATTTGAGGCAGGTAGAATCGGCAGTTACATATAAGGATGACTACTATAATGGTATGTATCGTAGGAATGAAAAGCTTGGGATTGGAGAACTATATTCAGATCTTGCAAACAGCGTTAATGAGATGAGGTTAAGAAATCGAATGCGTGGGACAAGTGGTCGCCCATACAGGAGTCGTCGATCGAAACGTCTCCTTCAGTCGAATGAAAACCAGTTATCATCATCTCCACAATCCAATGAGTCATCCATGAACGCTCTAGCGACTGCGCTCGGTTCAGTTCAAACATGGAACCCCAAAGCCCCAAGGAGGGTTATGGACTTTAGCTCAATTGAACGCAAAGCTGGTAAAGGGCCTGAGTCTAAGCTGCTCCGGGACGACGAACGAGTGAAAGTGCGACATGAGATTGAGAGAGGTTATGATATAATGGCTTCGATTCATGACATCGTTAGAGGTGAAAGCGCGGAAGCGCTGGAAGACCAAGTGCTAAGTCTTTTTCAAACATTACATATTGAAAACACTAACGAAGAACCGCCTGATTCCGCTATTGTCGCAAATCCGGGACTTCGTTTCTTCGGCACGCTCTGTGTTTTGGAGAAGGGCAGGCGATATTTGGCAAGGGTGCTAGATATTCTCGACATATCGGAGCGGATTCGGGTTATACCATCGGTGTTTGAAAGCCTAGGGGCAATGGTATATTCTCTCCAACGCAGTCGACGTTCCGCTCCATCCATGGACGATGATATTGTATCTAAGTCCCTTCAGACGATAAGTGACTCGCACACGTCAGCATTCGATTGCATTACAATGTTGTCTTCATTCAGCTCAACGCATTCTGGTCGCCCTGATGCCTTTTTGACCACATTTCGAAGCGCGTCTGGTGCCAAACTCATGTATTGCTGCATGCAAAGGATATCTAGGGGTTTGTATAAAAAGGAAATAGATGAACAAGATGTGAATCGAGCTGGAGTCGCCAAGCTCGCGAAAGTATTTACTGAAATGCTACAACGCATGTTTGATGAGGCAGAACTTGTTAATAGAGTGTGGGAAGTGACGGCAAGTTTCGACAGCATTTTATCTGGCGAACCAAGGTCAGTGCTTCGTGCAGAGCTCAATCGACTGTTGCGAAGCGGTGCCGCTCCCCCACCCCCAGAAGGATAGCAGTTGCTGGGACGGAAGATTACAGCGGACATATACAGTGGATGGACACAGTCCAATCTGTACAGAACTAGGGTGTCTAAGTGAATAAAGTCTCATCACCTACCATGACCTCAGCCGACTCAGGTAAACCATCAGCAGCCTCCCCTTCGAACAAAGATGCATCTGGTTGGACCTCAGAAGAGCTAGCATGATTTTCGTCGTCATACGTGGTATAATCTCCATCAGCTTTAAGTACAGTATCGTCCGCCTCTTCGTCGTCAACGAAGATCTCAGCATTAGACTGAAATAGTTGCCTCCCAGTTAAGCCCTGACCCCTTGACCTCTCTGCCTTTGACATCTTCTTATAGGCCGCAGCCCTCTTTGCTTCCTGCTCAGCCTTTTTTTCTCTCACCTTTTCCTCTTTCCATTTGAGGAAGAGTTCCTTCGTGACCGGTGTATGGGTGGTAAGCTTTGCTCTCTCCTCCTCAATCTGATCCTCTATTGGGAGATTAGCGATTCGAATTCTTTCCTTCTCAGCTTCTTCCTCGAGTCGCTTACGCTCTGCCTCTTCCGCGGACATCTTTTTCGGCTTCTCTTTCACGGGTTGGTTCATGAGCTCAAGCTCCGCGAGACGAGCTTGCATCTGGGCAAGGCGAGCATTGCTCGCAGCCGAAGACGACCCCGCACCAGCGGACCTTTTTCGCGGTCCGTCAACCTTCTGACTGGCTTGCTTCTTAACGGTTTCGACATATTGCTGGACCTTACGACTCTTCTTCTTGTTCTTAAGTCCAAAAGTCTTGTCCTCAACTATCTTCTTCTTCTGCTCTTCGGCCTTTTTCTTCTTCGGAGGCATGGTTGGTCCGCGGCGAAGGAGTTAAATATTTTCGCTAGCTTCAACAACGTTGGCTGCTTTCGTCCCTCTCGACACGAGACGAAGCCGTACACGAAGATGGTTAGAGACTACGTTAGTGATGCAAGAGTTCAGATGCGAAAGCGCTCACACATGTGCCTGGGCTGTGTCATGAGTCATGAGTCATGACTCATGAGCAACTGTGGACCCAGTAATACTGGGCCAGTATGTGTAGGACCCAGCCGTGGCCCCTCCGTGGACTTCCGGGGCTGCTGTATGTCCGACATTCCAATGATGGCACCACCACGCTTCCAAAAACTAGAAATCAGCCAGAATTCTGCTTCACATTTCTCTTTCAAAAACTAAAAAAAATACCAAGGGTTAACCAGAAATGCCAAGGGTACAACCGTGTACGGTAGATACCAAGTCAAGAAATCTTTCGTCGCACTTTGATCCGAATCCGCATGAGATTCTGGATATGCTCGTTTCTGTGCGAGGCCTTGTCTGTGCAAGTTCTTCCGCTGTGCCTCCCCCTCCTTCATTCTATCCTTGTTGGGAAAGTGGACGCCCAAACGCCGAGTCTTTGAGTTGCATCTAGGTCATTCCTTAAGCGAACCTATCACCCTTGCCAGCTGAGGGTTTACAACTGAATTACTTGTATTTCGATGGAGCAGTCTGTAATGCGACCAAAGCTTACCTCCGAGGTTGTATTCCGATATGTCGTTTTTCCAAACCGAAGATGAATCAGATAGCGAGAAAGTCGAAAAGAAACGTTTTGGCCGGTTCCGTGCACATAAGGATACCATTCATACAGTTACAAAGCTTTCTGGAAAGGTACTTGAAGATGTAGATAACGATTCTCAACTGCTCTCAGAAGAGCAGGAGTTGGAGCAACTGAGAAAGCACAGTCGTTATCAAGTATATGCCGCCTCAAAGAAAAGTCAACAACATTCGCCACCATCCCAGAAGAAGCTCACCCCAAATACCGCCTTTGAAAGAGAAGAGGTGGAGGAAGTCGCACAGAAAACCCAGCCTCATGACCCAGCTTCAAAAGAAGAGGTTAGCCACGTGCTCTATGAAGCCAGGAACTCAAATCTCGATGCTGAAAAGAATATGAAGTTTAGGCGTGAAAGTCAAAGGAAACGCAGAAAACCCAACCCCGACATTGACCCGAAGATCATAGATGATTCTTCATCGGATGATAGCAGCGGGAGTGGTGAAGAGGATGTTGAAGAAGCTCCACTTGGTCCAGCTTTACCACATCCCCATATTGAGAGCAACCTCGACATCGTAAGTCAAGAGGGAATTCCGGTCAAGAGCAAAGTTCAGTTGGGGTCACCCCACAATTCCTACGTCACTGGAATCGCGATAGATAACGCTGGAAATCGACTAGTATCTGTTTCCCTGGACTCTGAAGCGAAGATGTGGGACTTCAATTCCATGAACTCGAACATGATTCCATTCCGAACCTTTAAACCCCTCGGAGAATCCCCGCTACGAACCATTGAAGGCACAATATATGGAGGCCAGCTCTTGTGCTCAGGAAGGGCGAACTCTGCAGTTGTCATGGATAGAGAGGGATCGAGCCTTGCTCAGACAATGCAAGGGGATATGTATATAGTTGACGCCGCGAGGACTAAGGGTCATACTGCTTCTATTGCGGCTGCGAAATGGCATCCATATCAAGATTCTACTGTCTCTCAGATTCTGACTACGTCATTGGATGGCACAATCCGCACATGGGACGTTAGCCGAACATCTCGGAAACCCATGATCCGAATTCCAGTCATGACCCAACTGTCTGTCAGGAGGCTAAGAAACCGTCATGGTGGTCGTATAATCGCAACGGCCTTTGACTGGATGCATGACAGGCATAGCGCAGTTTTTGGATGTAGTGATGGGACAATGAAAGTTTTTGATGTACGATCAAGCATTAATCGACCAGCAGCTCAATCAGCACCAGGCGTAAAACAGGGTGAGGAAGTAACTGGTATGTGCTGCTCTCCTTCTTCGACACAGCCCTTCGTGCTGGTTCGTAGTACAGATGATTGTCTGCGCGTCTATGACTCGCGCCGCTTCAAAGAACCCTTAGCGACCTTTACAGGTCTTCCGAACTCTATCTCAGAGACAAATGTTTGCTTCCTTGGTCCATCTGGTGATGTTTTCGCAACAGGAACAAGTACAACAAGGAAGTCAAACGGTCTAGCTGGTTCCATTAGAATATTCTCCATTAAAGAAATGAAGGAGGTGATGCGCATTGACTCTGACAGAGATACGGGGAGCGTGATATCTCTAATGTGGAAAGAATCATTGAATCAATTAATCGTTGGAACGGGAAGCGGAGATATATTAGTATACTACGATATGGTTTTGAGCCAAAGGGGCGTTCTCAACTGCCTGACTAAAACGGCAAATCGAAAAGTTCAAGGAATGGCTTCAGTTCATGCTGAAGTTGCTATTCCGGGATCATCGTTCATGCCCAATAGGGATAAGAGACTAGCCAGTGTTTCAAACGTCGATACTGAAATCATATCAAAGAGAACTGGGGTGTCATTGTTGAAACCAAGCACATCCTCACTTCCCAAGAGAAACGTGGGAAAGTCGGCTACGCTTGCTCAACATCTTTCGAAGCAGGAAGTGTCCAAAGAATGGTCCCGGGATCCGAGAGAAGCACTTCTTCAATACGCTGACGTGGCGAGCAAAGACCCTCAGTTCACAAAGGTTTATGAGAAGACTCAGCCCCTGCCTTTGCTAGCGGAAAAAACAGCAGAAGAGGAAGAAGAGGAATCGAGGAAAGCAATTTACGACAGGGACAGGCTCAGGAAGTTCAGGAAGCACACCGGTTCAGATCCTCAATAGCTTCAGTTGATGAGTTCTCTCTTACGCTTAGATCAATGTTCTTCGTCTGCTTAGAGATCTCTGAAGAGATTGAAGAGTTTGGTTTGGATGTTATCTAAAAATTAAGATAAAGAGTTAATTCGACACGGGGGAATCTCGAATAAAAGACCACACCTCCAGCAAAATTGTCGTTCAAGCAAAAAGGATAAGACAGATGTGTTGCTGATCATGCTTGCGCGAAAATTTCAACGAACCTCATGGGCCTGACCGTAATACCTATTCACGAGACGAGATTTGACCTTTGAAACATCAGGCCACTCATTCTGCGGATAAAATTTGATTAGCTTCATGTTTCTAATCCCTTCTAGTTCTTCTTTCGACATCGCCTTAATGCGGTTCTGACGTTCTTCCTTAACCGCCTTTTGTTCCTGCTTTGCATTTTTTACGGCTGTTTCAATAGCCTGCCTTAACGGCTGCGAGTGCTTATCTTTGTCAAGCATCTCTTCACCCACAGTTTCTTCAACAAATTCATTGAGTTCGTCCATCTCGTAATCGAATTCGCACATTAGAGGCGCTGACCTACCTTCGAGATCAACCAAGACTTGCACCACGGTGTCTGCAATGTCGTCATCTTCTTTGTCGGGATAGAAGAAGTACGGCAGAACGTAGTCGTACTTGTGCACAGCTTCTTCACCGCGTGGTTTCAGAGATACAAATCGTTGGTTACATTTCAGAACGTGAACGTTCGGCCTGAAGCGAGATCTGAAGGCAACATTCTGCGGTGCGTACGCCTGCCATGAAATTCGTAGATCTGCCATTGGAACGATATCTTCTTTCGCTCTTTGCACGCTCTTGAGACCTACGGTAGCAGGAGGGGATATATCTGAAACGATTGCGGTTATCACAGGAACCGGAACGACCTCGCCTCTGTTGTCATCTTCATCCACCATTATTAACTGAGGTTCAGTGCCGCCAAACAAGTAGATTTTCTTTCCAGCTAGATCCCCATCTGTAAGAGCCTCATCGAGATGATCGAAATCCCAGTCTTCCTTGTACACATCGTTTATTTGATCCCATTCTGTCCCGGCAAGATAAATGTCTTTCCATATTTCATCGTAAATAGCCCGTGCAGATCTTCTTGAGGTTTGGGATTTGGATGTTCTTGCTTGCTTCTTTGGTGGGCTTACGTCTTCATCGCGAGAAGCAGCAGTTCTTTTGCCGGATTTTTTAACACCAGGCTGGGATCTTACTTTCCCTGCAGGAGACGACGGGGCTTTTTTCCTAGTTCTTGCCTCTGCATCATCGCCTTTGTCGAGCGATGTGGCTTTTTTCACGACGGCATGAGTTGAATTTGGCTTGGATGCCTTCGATGCAGCAGACTTCGGCTTTCTGGAACTGGCACCTGTAGAGGATGCTGAAGACTTGGCCGTGGTCGTCTGGTTTGAGCGTGTGGTTCTTGCTCTACCAGTGCGCCCTCTTGCTTCGACTTCCGAAGCACTCTCTCTGGTGCTTGCTCTGGTAGCGGCTTGACGCCCTCCTCTCCTCGGGCGCGGAGGCATCGTGATCAAGATGAGAAGGTGCAAGAGCTGATGTAGCTGGGGAAAAGTTTAGATGATGGAGTTGCGGAGACGTCGAGGGGCAACGGATATAAGTCTGGGCGCGTTAAGAAATCTTTTTCTCGTGCTTCTATATTTGAATCATATTTGAATTGCGCGCCGTAGAGTCTAGACTGAGCTTTTGCGATCCAAAACTCTGGTAAAATTGCTTTTTTGAAACGGTAAAACAGCGCTGCCATGCACACGGTAGTGGGATGGGATTTTCTTAAATGCAATTCAATGTATTTTCTGCCACATAACGCGCTATGAACTTCATAACATTTTGGGTGACACCCAATGGTATATTAATCGGTGATCTGTACCCTTCGCATAGATTTTTGCCTAAAAATCCAAATACACGTGTCAGCAAATGTTGCCTCTGGAAGGCATCAAGGTACCCAGATTTTAGAGGTTTTTTTAGCGGGGTGCGATTTTAGGGGGTTTCGGGTGGGTACAGATTTGAAAAAGAACCCTGATTTTAGGGGCTTTTGCAGGGGTAGGGATTTTGTTTCATATTAGGGTTATAAGGTGGGTACAGGTTTCACTTAATGGGTGTGATACCTTCGTACTATTACAAAGTTTGTAACATTAAATGTGATGATCACAGTTCCAACGGCTTGAAGTCAAAACAAAATGGTGCAGAATAATTCACTTTTCAATTATTCATTATGAAACTCTACGCTACAGATATCATTAATCAAGCCGGATTAATGAAGAGCTGGGATCGGACAGGTGTTTCGCAATGCCACAGGTTTTGGCGGGAAAGGTCTCGCTCGACGCGTAGTATCCCTGGTGCGTCATCAGAGGGTTTATCAACTACATTTCCGTTCTTCATTTGCGTTAGCCCTGGTCTTGGAACTGGTGCACAGTTTCTGTACAGAAGCGTTGCTCTTCTCTGCAATCGAAGCAAATGAACGTCTCTCCCTCTCTCTCTGGATAATCCGCTAGTCCTATTATTGAAGTTCGCTGCAAAGCTTGATACTCCTGTCTCTGGGTTTCGGAGCAACCCGCTCATGAACAATCTTCGACAAACCAATCATCCGAGTTCTGGTTCCCTCGCTCTAATGTCTTCAAACCCAGGCAATGGCGATGAGATACCCAGGTTTTCCTTTGGGTCGATGGCCCTCGCGGAGGAGCAAAGCAACATTGGGCGCGCGCAGTCCCGGCTTCCGAATGGTCCTGAAGGCGATGACCCATCACAAGTTGGTCTCAATGAGGCTATTGATATGATGGCAATGCTAGCAAGAAACGAACAATTCAGTCCAGAGATCCTTCCTTACGAAAACCAAACAATTGAGGTCATGCGCACACTCGTTGATCAGCAATCAGATCTCGTTGACGAGGAGGATGATACCGAGGACAGTATTTCATTCGAGTCGCAGCTCAAAAGACTTGAAATCGATCGAATTAATTACACCCTTCGCCACTACTTCCGAGTTCGTATAAAGAAAATCGAGGAGAACATCCTTTTTTTGTTCAAGAATGCGGACATGCTCGACCAGTTATCTGACGCTGAAAAGACATATGCCTCGGGCTATAAGAAGTTGTTAGAAGACCACTTCAAGAAATCATTTTTGTCTATGTTACCGCAAAAGATTCAAGTAGTTGAAAAAGATGGTTCAGTTGAGCCCGACGCTGGTCCTAGTCTGGATCGCTTCGTGTTTTGTCGAGTCCGGGATACTGTGGGTCGTGTCGCTGTTGGGGAGGACGCCATGAGCGACGCGATCACTCTTAACCAAAACGACATTCTTTGCGTGCGATACAAGACCGTCGCGGAGCTTTTAAAGAGCGAGGCGGTAGAATTGTTATAACCCACATTTGAATTGATTACTATCTTCCCTCGACCAAGGAACCTAGGATAAAAGCTGCCGAGCATGTATTAACTGTACACATAACTAACCATGGCCAATGTAACGTTCATGCATGATCCCAATTTCATTCACCAACGCCTCTTCCACACATTCGTTCGCATTATTGCGCTTAAGAACTCGTGTAGCAGCTGTGTCGAAAATCAACACTTCTTGATATCTGGTCTGCAACAAGTTCCCGATCACGCAATTCACCCCATAGAGCTGAAGCGCAGCTTTTGACTTTTTCACTAAGAGGTCTGAGTCTGTTTCAAGCTATGAAGATGTCGACATCATACAAGTTTGCGCTAGTTAGTCGACGTTCCCATTGCGTCGGTTCTTACGGAGGAGAGCACATTTATTGCCTGTGACACAAAACTTACCTTGAACGATGCGATAAAAGCCTCGGGAGCCCATTCTTGCCGAAGCAACCCGAGGCATTTTGGGACCCGATTCAAGGTAATCACCAAGTCTTCCGCGTGAGATTGAATTTTATGTTTGGGAAGTCGATCATAAGGAATGTAGAAGTCTGATACAGCGGCTGCTAGAAAGAAAAGTACTGACTTTCCCAACGGTCTCAGAGTTTCTGCCACTGCAAATAAGTTAAAGAGATACTCTTGAACTGTTTTATATGTGATAAAGAATATACGATCTTGTGTCTCCTTCCGAGATTTCAGTACTTTCGCTATGGATTCGTCCCGAAACTTTATGTCACTGCCTGATATTTGACTTATATCGGCAATTCTTTGTGGTGATATATCTCTCAGGAAAGGAAGCTTCGAACCTTCACGGTACAAGAAAACAACGGCGTACGCATTTCGTTCGAAACCGTTACCGTCTTGTCCGATATGGAGCTGTCTCACAAAGTTTTCAGCGGATCTAGCCCCCCTGGTACCTGTGCTGAAATTGTTAAGATATCTTACCGCTCTCTGTTCTAAAGGAACTGATGTACCGCCGGAAGTGACGACAGCAATCCTTAGGTTTCCAGTTTTTGCGCGATGAACAAATGATTCCAGCTTCGCTTTTTCAAAACCCTCTGAAATAGGGACTGTTCCGAAGACATTAAAAGAACGTGAATCGCCCATGTGTTCAAGATAATACCAGCATCCAAGCCGTGGGTTAAGAAGTTCAACAACAGCTTTGTATCTGACGGTTGTAGTGCCCACGATCTCTACATGTAGGTGCTCAAACTCCTTTTTTTTGCTCTATGCGATGAGCGCGAAAGCAACTTCATTACAAAGTCAAATTGAGGGGAAAGTTTTTTTCGTCTAAATGCATTCATTCAGAGCATTGCAAATGGCGCAACACAGGATTATGCTCGTCAATTCTCCACGAGGGCGAATTCTTCCAATTTTGGACTCCGAAACTTCCGCTCCGTGCAAAGACGAAGAAACAGACAAGCGAGGAAATCTGGCCGATGGTTGATCTACAAATCAGCTCTATTTCCCACAGGATGCCATATTTCGCAGAAGAATAGCTTTGCGCTTCAGTACTATCGGCACCCAACGTCCATTTATCATACGAACAGGAGGCTTGGGTTTTCGGGTTTCTGTGCTACCGTTTTGAATTTCTAGAACTGGAGCAACCAAAATGCCTGGGATCTCGGAGGATGTTTTGAAGTCAATGGACTGCTGGCTACCAGTGTCTCGCGGTCTAAACGGTTTCGATGCCAAGACATCTGAAGAAGTGATCAACGTCTATCACGTTAAGAAGACTGCGGAAGTTATCTATAATTATGCACACGGAAATGTGTTTTATGTCGCTCTTCAATTTCCTGATCACATGTTGCATGTAGGCCCATTTATCTGTGAGACCCTACGCTTACTAACGGAGGCATATAAGGTCAATCACGAGGATTGCCCAACCTTTGGTTTCTTTTTGCTCGGAGATACATCCTATGGGGAATGCTGCGTAGACGAGGTTGCAGCGCAACACCTGTCATGTGATCTTGTTGTGCATTACGGAAACGCGTGTTTGTCTCCAACTCGAACCCTGCCGGTGTTATATGTTTATCCAAGAGCTACCTTCGGGCACCCTAGAGATGCCTGCACAATATTTAGGGAAAGCATAATACAAATCGCTCAGGCTACAGACGCGGAGAAAGTTATTATTCTTTTCGATCTAGAGCTCGAAAGTTGTTTCACAAACGACAGCTTTCAAGCGGGGGAACATCAAGTGTCGTTTTCAAGTCTCCAAGTTGACATAGATATTCAGGTCGCTGCCCTTCGAATCTATAATGCTCAGACCGTGCGAACACCAGGCACCGTAGGCTCAAATGGGGATGGTGACGGAACGGTAGTCGGACCTCATGTGATTAGCTTTGGAACGGTACCAGCGGACAAAACAGCATTTGTCTGGTATACTCGATGCGAGGAAGATGCTAGTTATCCCCCATTGCTTCGAAATGCGGCCATTCAGTTGGGTTCGGGAGCATCCAACCCATCACGCAAATTCTTCTCGGTATCGCTTGTTGGTGAACCACGCGACGCAGTTCAGCTGATTGAACCTTCGAGAATCTTGCGGAAGCGCTTTGCCGTTGTGGGGAAAATACAAGGAGCAGAAAGAGTTGGAATCATCCCAGGGACTCTAGGTGTTTCTGGAAACACTGATATCATTGAAAGATGCAAGGCGCTCGTCAATCTGGCTGGAAAACGCCCCTACGTGATCCTTGTCGGGAAACCGAACCCCGTAAAGTTGGCGAACTACCCCGAAATTGACGTCTTTGTACTCGTGGCATGTCCACAAAACGGCTTAATTGATGATAAGGAATACTTGCGACCGATCGCAACCCCGTTTGAATTGGAAGCAGCCATTCTCATGGATGGGGATATATTCAGTGAGCCATACAGTATGGATTTTCAAGAACTGCTAAAGAAAGAGCTTCGCAGCCCTGACTATGCAGACGATGAGAGGCAATTAATCTCCAGAAGCAGCAACTGGTCACTTGCAGTAGATGAGGGCAGTAGTGGAGCCGGTTATTTGAAGAGCAGGCACTGGCAAGGCCTGAAATATGGAGAAGGAGGCTCTGATGATGAAACTAGAGTAGAACAGCTTCCTACTCTTATTGAACGTGGGGAATACGGAATTGCAAGTGGTTACAGCAGGGAGCAGGAAGCGAATCTTAAGGGAAACGAACAGTCGTATCAACCCCATTGACAGAGACTGCTAGATGCGGAGTATTATGCTGGGTGAAAAGGTCAGACCATTCAACACGTGAAATGTACATAAACAATAATCTGTGCATGATGTATATTCTAAAGGAAGGACTGGATATCTTCACAGCCCAAAATGGTTTTACAAAATTGACCAGTCTGTATGAGACTTCAGTTGTGCCACGACAGTACGAGGGCTATCCTTAGGGATAAGGATAGCCCTCCTGCCTTTGGAAATCAGTCCAGGACCGATGAGCAAAGGCCTTTGGATGATTCGCATTCTCTGCTGCAAACAAAATCATCATTCGGCACAAGATTGGCCAGCGAGTGATCGCGTGACTTCTAACTGCAAGCGTGCAGTATCTATATTGTCGAAAGGGAATGAAAATTAGTGACGCCACTTCGGACGAAGACCCTAGAGATCATCTGTTGGAATCGAATTCAGATGCGACGTCTGGCCATATAGCTGGGAAAATTGTTTCGAGCTCGCCTCCAAGAAATGTGGGAATGGATTTTGTCGCAATGTACTTGCTGAGAGTAGCAGCGGGGTCATCCTCTGAAGCCCAAACGATCTTTTCCTTGGCACCCGCATCTATGATGGGGCTTACGACAGTATACGCTGCTCGAATGGTGACCGGATAGTTGACGAGGAAAACGTAACCCAATCGGTCTGGATAGTAATCCTGTAATGTCTGAATGCCCTCTTTGACAAGGCGGTATGGGGCATTCCTGCGGATGGACCATTCGCGAAAGTCCAAAATGATTATGATCTCATCCAAGATGTACGTATGAGCGAAGTACATGGATTCGAGAAACGATAGCAAAGCGTTCTGAAAGTCCGCACGATCGACTTTTCTCTTGTCGAGGAGGCGCGGGAGACCATACGCGACCGGCTGCTTGCAAGTCTCGGGATCAGATACAATGTGCATCGGGAAGCAAGAGTTGGGTCGGAGCATGTTGATAGCACTTTGAGAAAGGTACAGGTGCATATCAGTTGCTTCGCGCCATTTAAAGGTGTTGAGCATCATAACAAACGCGTCATGAGAGTTGCCCTGGCGCGCTCGGAGAAACTGGACAAGTACGCGACGGCGACTGTGCACACTTTCACAGAGCTCAATGATGAGACAATCGTCCGACATGGAGGCGTACTTGGGGCTGAGATTGCCGACTGGTCCGAAAGTATGCTCCACTTTGGCGCTGAGCTCAGCTAAGGCTGTGGGCACAGGGGCGGGTTGAGAATCGTTAGATGAGGTGTGGAACAACTTGCGCATGGACGGCAGTGAGGGAACGTGCGGCACTGAGACGTGCGGCACATGTGGCAGCGATACATGCGGCAAATGGGATCGCGACAACGGCGAATGAGGTCGGACTTCATTGGACGCCGTCGCCGGTGCACCATGTGAGTCGGTAGGCTCCTCCCGCGACAGAGACGAAGAGCGCATCGGCTCGGAAGAAGAGGCTCCTGCGGCGCCGGAGAACGGGATGTAACGCCGCATGAGAAAAACGCGCGCAGACAGGCTGGAAGAAGGCGTCGCTCAGGACCAAGGCGTGGACGGGGATGGGAGCCGCGACGACGGTGGTGGCGCGGGGCGGTTGGCTGACGCGGTGGACGATGTAGAGGGCGCAACGCACGAGCGCGCGCGAGCGGACGAAGGCCGCGCGGCGTGCGGCGCTGACGTGCTCGCCGCGGCCGCCATCCGTGGGGCCGCATTGCGCGGGTGGATGGCCACGCGCGCTGCGCGCCCGCAGTGCTGGCCCCGCGCACGCCCTTCCGAGTCACGCCGTGTCACCGCGCTCACGTGAACGCCGCCTGTTTTTCGGAAAATGCTTCTGTAAGCCCGCGTCACGCGCTTCGCACGGCGACGGCGGCGATTGTCTTGTGTCGCCGCACCCTTTCCCTCGCTTTGATCCTCGCCGCCGTCGGATCTGTGATCGACGCCCACTAGAGTTGCGAGCCTGTGCTAGTAGACTGTAGTTGACCACGACATGTCGCGTACTAAGAAGGCCGCCAAGGCCGCTAAGGCCGCCAAGAGGAAGCTCAAGGAGGCCGCAGCCGCTGACGGGACGGATGCCAAGGCCGCGCCGCCGGCAGAGGTGAAACCCTCGAAGACTACCAAGCATAGCTCCAAGGCGCCATCTGCCGTCGTGTCCAACGCAAACGCCGTCCAGCTCCCTGATTCGCATTCCAAGGGCAGCTCTAAGAAGGACAAGAAGAAGAAGAAGAGCAAGAAGAAGCCACCAACCCCACCCCCCGAGTCCGATGACGACTCTAGTGCTGACGAAAGTGATACATCTGGCAGCAGTAGTGAGGAAGAACAGCCGAAGGCAAAAACAACCCGAGCTCGTCCCGCGGCAAAGAAGCACAAGAAGCCGGGAAAAACTGAAGAAGATGACGATGTAAGTGATGAGGACTCCAGCAGCGATGAACAACCCAATTCACCACCCCCAAAGGCTAAAGCAGCCAAACATCCAAAGTCCAAAGTCCGTGGAAAGCCCGCGGACGACGACAGCTCAAGCTCGGAAGATGAGTCATCGTCGGAGGAGGAGGAGGAGGATGTCCCCAAAGAGGTCAAGCCTAAGAAGCACACCAAAGTTGGTGCTAAGGGCCGCAAGCCAGCCGGGGGTGACGAAGAAAGCAGTGAAAGTGATGATTCTGATAGCGACGATGAAGTAGCGTCTCCAAAGCAGAACGGAGCGCCTAAACCTTCCTCGAAAGCAACCTCCAGTAGCAGTGAATCAGATAGTGATGGAAGCTCTGAGAGCGAGGCTGACCCGCCAGGCAAGCTTTCCAAGAAAGATCAAGCTCAAGACAGCGAAAGCTCCAGTTCTTCTGATGATGAAAGCGATGAACCTAAACAAAAGGCCAAGTCTCTCAAACCGGTCAAGGCTCAGGCAAACGGAAAGACGGCACCCACCGATTCTTCGGAAAGTTCCAGCGAATCAGGGGACAGTTCAAATGATGACGAAGAGGAGGAGAAGGCTCCTATGGAAGTTGATAAGGTGCCTAACTCAGAAAACGATGCTGGCGCTGATTTTGCGGAGAAGAAGAGGAAGCGAGATTCGTCCCATTTTGAGGCCCAGCCCAATAAGCGGCACCAGCCGGCTGCCGCTGCGGGTGAAGAACTTCGCGTGTTCGTCGGAGGTGTGCCATTTTCGTGCACAGAAGACGAACTGGGTAGTCTCCTCTCGGAATGTGGTGAAATTACTGATCTCTTCCTCCCGCGAGACAGAGAGTCTGATCGTATTCGCGGCTATGCCTTTGTGAGCTTTGCGGACTCTGCTAGCGTAGAAGCAGCACTTAAGCTGGACGGTACCTATTTGAAAGGCAGGCGCTTGAGGATAAATCCCGCGGGATCCAAGCCTAGCAATGGACCAAGACGAGGTGGTCCTCGGGGACGTGGTGGTGGACGTGGCGGACGCGGAGGTCGTGGGGGTCGCGGTGGATACGTGGGAGGTTTTGGTGATGGCGGCGGTGGGCGTGAGTGGGGTCGAGGTGGTGGTTATCGAGGAGGTCGTGGGAGAGGTTTCGGCAATCGCGGAGGGTTTGGTGGTCGTGGGGGCTCGGCAAACTTTGCAAATGGTGGAGTTAAGGGAACGAAGACCACATTTGAAGATGATAGTGACTGATGATGCTTGTCTCAGAGAAAGACCTGAAAGTTTCGAAACCGGAAGTCAAATTCGTGCCGTTTCTGATGCCACTGTTATGATACAGTTCTATGAGCAAAGGCTCACCTCACCGTTGGCGTTCAAGTCAGATGTGAACCTGAGGTCTACCATCGTATGTAGAAGTGATGCTGATACGGTCTTTGTGAACTCATCAACTATGTGTTTACTTTTATCCGCTAGATGAGTTCTCACTTACAGCGGCAACAGAATCTGCGAACCAGCGGCGACTGTCAAAATATGTTTCCTCGACGTCAAAGCCGGCGGACTCTAAACTCTTGTGGATGGAACTCACAGTGTACTTTCGCGACGTTTCTGTGTGGATGGCTTCATATGCTTCGAAATTGAATTCGAGAGTTTCGGATCCATCACTACCTTGGGTTGAGTTCTCCGGTTTCATCGAGACAGTCTGAGCTTCAGTTGAGATCAAGAAACTCAAAGCGGCCCCGTGTATAGGGTCGTAACTGGCGTAATGAATAAACTTTGAACGGTTGAAATCCATGTTCAGCTCTTGATTCATTCTGGTAAGAAGGTTTAGATTGAAATCCCTAGTAACTCCCAGAGAATCCGAGTAGGCCCGCAGGGTGATGCGAGGGTCTTTCTTAATATCTGTGCCGACCATGAAGAGGTCTCCTGGTTTGAGGCTGTTTCGGATTGTCCTCAGAAATTCGGCTTCGCTCTCCTCCGAAAAGTTTCCCAGTGAAGATCCCAAGAACAGGACAACTGTTTTCCGATTCGACGAAGATACTACATGTTGTACGCATTCGACATACTCCCCAACTATTCCATGGACGTTTATGGGTTTGTCTTCGAAGTGATGGCCCAAAGACTTAAACAACAACTCCATAGCACGTCGGGATATGTCGACTGGGATGTATTCAAAATCAACCTCTGCATCGATAAGGACCTCCAACAATACCTTAATCTTCCGGCCATCTCCAGCTCCAAGTTCTATAATGTTGATGGTTTGGGATCCATCCAAATCTTTGAAGTGGTTTTTGACTATCTTTGCGGACTGGGTTCTGAGAATTTCCATTTCACAGCCAGTCAAATAGTATTCTTCCAGTTCAGTTATATCTGCGTAAATGTCTATCCAAACGCATTGGTAGCAGATAAACATAAAAGTGTCAGAAGTTGGCCACAGAGAACCTTCGAGATGCAACGATATTCGGTCACAAACGGCCGAAACGTATTACTCGCAGGTCACATACCACTTCCATTGTTGTCATAAAAGTACATGGAAGAGAGTTCTTTTCCTGAACCGGAGAGACCTTTGATAACATCCGAACGAAAAATCCTTCTGGCCGCTTCTTTCTCCTCATTACGTATGGTGGTTAATTCGAAGGATCTGTAAGCCATTGTATAATAGACAATATATGAGAGTTTGCCTACAAGTTGAACTCAGAACAGCTGAGGAAGAAATGGATCTTCAGGATGCGCACCAGCTCGATGATGGAAAAGCCAAGAAGGAAGCCATTGTGCTCGCCCTTATGAATGGTGTCGCGTGATCACGACGGTCCGGATGGGGCCGGTGGCCCAGGTTCCCATGGCTTACGTCTCGAACTGAAGCAGTTTCGATACGCAAGTACCATGCAAAATAACCACGCGCACGAATATCTGTCATTTGTTGCCTCTTGTATGGACTCAAGCAGGGTTTCATAGATACCTTGCTCGTCCCAGCCAATGCCATCCTGCTTTCGCCAGAGCGGGAGCTGGAGAAATCTCTCCATGAACGGTGGAGTCGTGTGGATGTTGCGTGCATCTAGATAGTTCCGACTTGGAAGACACGCAGAGGATGCGGATTTGTGTGCGGCCGACATTCGACGGCATTTGTGTTCAGATTGGAGATTTGATTGGATGGATTCGATGCAGAAGGTTTCTTCCTGTAACATGTTAACCTTACCCCTGGGATACATGATGTTCGATGGTTTCATACTCCTACGAATGATATCCCAAGCAAGTCGAATATATGGTGTTCATTGGCGCATTCCCTCTCGTTGCGCAACCGCAGGATGTGATCACTTCCGAAAACTGGCTGTTTTGAAAGCTTCCCAAGGGGTCGCCCTATCTATCTACGGGTAAACAAAAGACATGTACCGCACAAGCCCGCTGCAACTGCAGCTCTCATGCTGATGACTCAGAACACTTTCGCCCCAATCCTAATCGATTCTGATGCCAAATGAAAGAAAGCCAGCGCCGCATGCTGCGGCGCATATGCTATCAAGGGCACAAAATTTAATTTTATGCTTCGGTTGAATCTGGAGGGCCACCTACCACGGAAGGAGGCCCCTGGTATATCTACCCTTGGTATCCTGAAGGATACCCTTGTATCTACCGGCCGAACCTGCCACTTTGGGCGAAGCTTGAACATGCTTTTAAGAGCCCCACACCGAAAGGGCGTCATATAAGTGGCCACGTTGCCGAAAACGAAACCGCCGCGAGGACCCGATTGGGGTGGGAATGATATGCGGCAGCGGTGCCGCCGACGGCCAATGGCGTCGACGCACGTCGCGCGATACGTCGGCACCGCACGCGTGCCAATCTCGCCACCGTCACGAGTTCGGAAGCCAGCATCGCTCGGCGCGGTAAGCCAATCGCTCCATCGCCTCGCACCGCCACCGCCCTCCCCAATCGCCCCAACTCCTCCGCCGCACTCGCGACTTGCAGTCCATCACCCCTCCTCTACGGCACCGCTCCGCCTCGTGTCGCCTCCCGTCGGTTCTCTCACCACTGCCGGCCCTTCCGCTTGTGCCTACGTGCTCCGCTCTCCGTTGCTCCCGACCGCCCCCGTCTGCCTTGCGTCCGCCTCGCGTTATACCTCGTCCTCGTGCTCCGCGCTCGCTCGCATCATGCCTTTCCGCCGCATCTTTCCGGGCGAGGACTCCTTCCCGCACCGCGGGCGGCGCCCGCGCGTCTCGTTTCGTAACTCCTATCGCCAGGGCGTGCATCATCGTCGCCATTCCGCTCTTACAACAGCACAAGTCTCTACGCATCCGTACTCTGATACCGCAGCCCATCTCAAGCCAATATACATTTACCCCGGGCTGTTGAGAATTGTGCGCGAGAAGGCTATTGCCCTGGACAACCAATGCCCAGCAGTGCACTACAAATGCCAAAAGTGCACCGAGCAAAACCCGAACTCGTCGCCGACACATCAATGCGAACATAGTGTGTGCTGCTCCATCTGTCTCGAAAAGTTCCATAGCAAGGACTTGGTGCGAAAACTGCCGTGCGATGCCAATCATATGTTTCATTCCAAATGCATTCTAGATTGGTTCGCCTTTCAACAACGATGCCCTCTTTGCAACGAACATGTGTCCAACAGTCTGCAAAGGCCCGCCCCACTCCGCGCAGAGTCGCCCGGCCTTCCGCTCGATTTTCGGCGACGCTTTGACGACCGTAGAGACATTTGCCAAAGAGTTTTGCGGTTTCTGGGCGTTGATACCGACCTTGCACGTGGCTCAAGAGAAATCAGAGACGCACCTCCGGCCGATCGCCCACTTCGCGCCGATGTTGGTGATATCTTTTGCCCATCTGCTTCCAATCCCGAGCAAGATCGATTCCAGTCAAGCCCGGATATTGGACACGAACTTCACCAACAAGACGAAAGGGAAAGCTCTGAACATAGCAGAGCGTCTGGCACGAATTCGACGTCTTCGGATACTAATAAGTGGCAACAGAGATCCAAAGGGCCTCGAACATATTCGTATATCGTGCACGATAACGTTCGAATGGAAATGAACGCCCGTATTCCTGTATGACCGAAAAGTTAATTCAAGTATTCCTTCTGAAACCGTATCATCTTCTTTTCTATCTTGGCACAGCTTGCCTCTTACGATTCACTTCAGTGTAATGAAGAATTCCTCTTGTGTTCTTTCTAGTGGTTGTTTTATCTATGGTTGTTGCATGATGCGAGACTCGTCAAACTCCTTGTGTTGTACAAATACTACTGCGACAGACTTGCACAGGACAGGCACTGGGTATCGACATCACCCAGTGCTATGATGTCGGAATTGCTGTTACCTCTCTCTCATCGTGGAGCTTCCCACGATTGCCCTGCAGTGTTCGTACCTTGAGCAACTGTTCGTAAGTACTTGTCCTTTTTCTCGCGAGCAATCATTTACCGACGGCGGGCTCAGAGAACAAAAGTGTAAAGCTTTAGGTGGTGACAAAGATTAGGCAGCTTGTTGACGACAACGCAAATGTCGTACATCCGCATTTGTCTGACACTGCTAGGGTCTTCAACCTTCCAGATGCATCAATAATGTTGGAAATGAGAAAATGTTGCATACTATGGTTCCACTTCCGAGCTGTTGCGTGTTACTGTCTGCGAAAGAGGCCACGTTGATCCCTCTCGATCTTTTGGCCTCACTATGCGACGCGTGGTGCGGAGCTATGAGGCCACTTTTCAGGTCGCAAGACCGGACTATAAGTATCGCACGATGATTGTGCTATCTATGTGAGCGGTGGTAACATTCCATCAACGCGATAGCAAGACAACGTTGGTGCATGGGACCATCATGAGGAGTGAAGTCATCGCTCAACCGAACGACAAAGAAGAACTTTCGACCTGAACAACTTGTCAACGAGTTTACCATGAACTGTGTCAGACAGTAGAGCACGAAGGTTATCAACTGAACCTGTAATAGTTTATAGTTCGCGTTCTATAGGGCATCGCAATTCCTAACAATAGGCATTCACTCCCCTACATGCAACAAATCTCAATTCCAGAAGTCGTAGGACAGAAAATCCTTCTTTAGCAGGAGCTCACCCTTGACAAACGGACTTTGATGCAGAAGCGCGATCATACCCGTCAACCCTTCTCCGCTTGCGATCATCGTCCCTTCTCCTCTTGCGTCCTGCAAAATGATTATGCACGACGCAAGCGGAGAAGGGACGATGATCGTCCTCACATTCAGATACAGGTAACACGAATGAAACCTGGCCCAGATTTAGACTGGTTTCCAATCTATCGACACACTATGGGTGATCACGACAGAAATATCTAGGTTATCAATCACAATGTCGGCTAACTTTCCTGATTGGTTTTGAGTCCGACCCATACACGACAACGGAAGACCAGCCAAGAAGGTAAATTAAGACGATCTATCTCAGAATCCCAAACCAGAACTCTGTCTCTCTAGTTATCGCGCATCAAAGACACGCCGCTCTCTCGACAAGCCTTAGGAGGCATACCATTGGAGCTGTTCTTCAGAATGTCTGTCGCCGCCGATTGCCTGCCCGTCGCAGCCATTATCTTTTCCATTTCCAAGCGCTTTTGAATTTCGCTCCTCATGCCTTGTTCAAAAGTGTTAGAGAGCTTGACAGCGTCGCGAAGCTCGTACTGAAGGTGGTGTATCTCCTGTTGTTTAAACTCGAAGACGTCTTGCAAAACCCCAAAATTCTTCTCCAGCACTTCCAATGTCTTTGAAATGAACTCCATTTTCTGCGGATCACTACTAGCCGGCAAGGGCCTGTTACGCTCTGCGCGGATACCCTTAGAAAAGACGCGCTTGAAGTCAGGCAGCCTCGAGTTCGCAGAGCTCGGACCATCCGCTTCGCGGTCTCCATCAGCGTGGACTCTTTGGTCATTGTCGGCGGTGCGTTTGGCATTCAGAGCTCGCGTATCATGAGCCTCAGATCTACTCCGCTCCCCGTTTGCCTCGAGTCGTACGCGGCTGGTTATTTTGCGGAGTAACACAGGCTGAGTTCGGCCTCCGTTCCGGCTTCTTTGGTTCGATAGCAAGCCCAAAGACCACTTCTTCCCACTATTCGGGGTTGACGCTTCGTCCACGTTCGAGTTGGCATATTCACCCGTCATATGCAGATTCGCTTCTTCCTCGCCATCCCCATTTCGGCCAACTCCGTGCTTGTCACGAGAATCCCAGACCGCGAATCTACTTAGCAGTTTTGAACTCTTGTGTACTAACAATTCAACTTGGCCCCCTACCCAGTTCGTCTTTGCCTGTTCCGAGTCGTTAACAGATGTGTTGAGAATCGTTGTGATTTCGTCCAAATCCCTTTCAAGCTCTTCCATACGTTCGTGAATCCATCTCGAAGAAGTTTCAGCGTTCTTCAGCTGTTCATCCAATTTCCTGCTTTGCAGCGAGGCTTGCTTCGCGACTAGTTCAGACATTTCGACTTTGTGTAACGCTCGAAGCAACTCCACTTCGCAGGCGTTCTTTTCTGCGTATAGTTGTTCGACGTCAGCCTTTGCATTCTTTACGGTTTTCACTAAAGAGCTATTCTCAGTTCGAAGTCGTTTGCATTCTCCCTCAACCTGGTTAAATAAACAGGAGATGTTCCTGCGTTTGTCTTCGTTCTTCTTGTGTTCATGTTCCAATTCGTATTCCAATCCGTAATTCTCCTTGATTGCGAGCTGTAGAGCTTCCCTTGCATTTCTGGCCTCCTCTGATTTCTCCCGAAGGCGGCGCTGTAAGGAATTGATAGCAGCTTGTTCTTTGCTAAGGATGTGGCCCTCTTTCCCATTCTTATTGCCAAGTACAACATGGGCGGTTTCCAAAATAGCGATTAGTTCACGTTTGCATACTTCTTGTTCCACGTTGACCGTTTCTTGTTCCTTCAGGTTCTCGCCGGCAGTGCAGAAAACACGACCTGTTCCATTGGGCTTGACCTCTTGCGCGTGACTCAATAGTTCATTCCACAAGTCACTAACCATCTTCTGCAATTCTGCTGTTGCTTTAGGCCCCAAAAGCGAAGCGGGATCCCTTCCGGGTCCTAATCCATTCATGCAATACTCAAGGGATTGATTTTCATTGCCCTCAGCTTTCTTCTGGCGAGTTTCCATGCGAGAATCTTTCTCGAAGAACGCAGTTAACCGTGAAACCGACGGTTTCCAGGCTGACATTCTATTGAAGATTATCGAAAGTCTGTGTGCGATAAGGACCGTATTCTAAGATTGGAGATTGTCGCTCTTTGGACTGTATCTTTATATTGCCCCACCGGCAAGTAAACTACTCTGACTACTGCATCTCAGTAGGCGAGTTCTATCATTTATAGTGTTTTATCCAGCCATTTCTGACATGCTAAGTTTTAAACGCAATGAAAGAGAGAGAGAGGAGAGGGCCGCACATGAAGAAGGGAAAAATCATACGGTCAAACGCGGTAACACGACGTTTCTGAGCAAATTCATATAAACTGCTGAGAAACTAGTTATCCTGAGTGATATCCTAAGGATAACCTTCTACCTGTTCAAAATTCACTTGAAGTAATTATTTGAAAGAGGCTTGCGGGTACAGGGCAGTCTCGCACAGTCAGTTAACATGCTTTACCTTTCTTCTATGAAGTGAAAAATGAGATAATGACTATTAGAAGTCATTCCGATTCCGTTTGACCGTGTGAACCCCAGATACGTAATCGAAGCAGACGCAACGCCTGTTCGGATTAAGAACGCAAACTGACTCGGAGCGAAACGAATGGCTCTCGAATGCAGCACCGGTTTTGAGCACAGACGACGCAATTGTGGATTCGTTTTCGAGTTCTGGACGTAGTCGCGATTAATTTATACAGAAGAAACTCTACTTTTATAGCGTCTTCCTCGCTCTACAAAATTGCACTCGCAATGCGAGTCTCGCAATGTTTACATATCTGCCTCATACACCAGTAATTTACCGATCACCCCAAGGCTTAAATGGATGCCGACGTACATTTGCTAGATGAGAAATATTGAACTACTAAGGGTATTTGACATGAAAATGTTGATCTTTGAAGTCTTTTCTCACTTATTGAAAAGAGTTCCCAGAGGAATTGCTCCTCGGTTTCAAATTGCCATGATCTCAGTGAGATAGCACAGAAATATGTCAAGCTCTCGTTTTCTGATGCTAAACAACTACCAGAAAGCCACGAAACGTACGTTTTGCAACAGCGCTAAGCTTGACTAGCTGAAATTCAGGATATGTGAGCACACCCGAGACGCAATGGTGCATTTTTTGAGCTGCTTGAAGTTGCTGTTTAAAGTCCGGAGGTTTGGCTACAAGCCAAACCTCGGGATGGAAGGGCCGAATGGAAGCATCAGCAACGAGTATCATCTTCACTGGAGGAGATATATACCTCATGGCCCTCAGAGACGGACGAACGAACGAAACCTTTATTTATGAGATTTAAGAACACGTTGCACTAAGTGGACACGCCGTAAAACGCAGTGTCAGTCGTTAGGCGTCGTCGGTTGACGGCCGCTGCAGTGAACTGGAGCACCGTTCTCTCCAAGCTGAGTATGAACGTGTGATATTCGGTGATAGGATTTGTGCCGCGAACGCCGCTGACATATTCGGCGATACGGTGGGCGAATTGTTTCGCTGACTCTCCCAGACCGCCGTGGACATCAAACGCGAACGGCGCGAACTCGACGTTGTTCGTCGTACACAGCGCTGAATACTTTGCGCATTTGGCAGCTTCCGCCTTCGAAGCCGCCGCTCCTGCTGTACGTGATGCCGCCAGCGCAAAGTTTCTGCTGCTGGGGCTTACAACAGTAACATCGACGCCACAGGGCTTTGGACTGAATCCAATGTCGTCGATGACAAGATCTAGACGCCATTGCTGGCTTTCGGGGAGGTGCTGAGACGGAAGCTGAAAGAAGAGCTGCAACAGAGCCAGTCAACAGAAATCTGTTCAGATTTTCTCTGGAGTTTTTTATTTTGACTAAAAATCATTTTCATCGCGGCAAATCTGCCACAGTTTTTCCTTTCGCCGTCGCAAATCGTAGTTTCTCTGGCTCTGTTCATGCATCCTGTACCAGTTGAGAGTACTCGTACTGCTGACCAACTTTTCCGGCCGGTCTCTGTCTGCTTTTGTCGTGAGTGGCAACTACCTAGGTGAAGCATTCATTACCGATATCGGATCGCCTCGAACGGAGTATTGCTCAGTCTCCGGAATCATAAACACCGATTGATCATTTCTTGCTCTTTTGCAAGTTCTTATTCATTTTGCTACCTGAGAGTGTTTGAACTACGAAGCAAATTCTCCATTACCATGAGACCGTTTCTTCTTAAAGGTCATGAAAGGCCTTTAACCCAGGTTAGGTTTAATCGAGAAGGTGATCTGCTCTTCACTACTGCTATGGACAAATCGCCTACTTGTTGGCGTGCTAGTAATGGTGAGCGGGTCGGTACTTACAAGGGTCATAACGGTGCTGTGCGAGATATTGCTATTACCTACAACACAGAGAGAGTGGTAACAGCTTCGGCTGACAACTCTGCGATGCTCTGGCGTGCAGGCACCGGGGAAAGGTTGCATGAGTGGCGTTTCAAATCTCCATCCCGTGCTGTCGCGTTCAGCCCTGACGATTGTTACATTGCAGTTGCTACCATGAAGCTTATGGGGCAGCCGTCACTAGTCCATATATTCGAGCACGATAAGCTCTCAAATGAGCAGAATGAAGAACCCGTAATGGTCTTGGATGGTCATGACGCAACAGTGGTCACTTTGGATTGGTATCCCACTGGGGAGTATTTGCTAACTGCTTCAGATGACGGTACGGTTCGGAAATGGGACACGGAAACTTGGGAGGAAATTGACTGTGTGGCAGCGCATAAGCAAAACATCACCGATTGTCAGCTTTCTCAAGACTGCACCATGTTTATCACTTCGTCGAAAGACCACACAGCCAAATTATGGAGCTTCCATGATTTTGAGTTGTTGAAGACATACTCTGTAGATCATCCGGTGAACTCGGCTGCTTTGTCTCCGATATTCTCACATATTCTGCTGGGGGGTGGTCAAGAGGCTAGTATGGTGACGACAACAACTGATCGACAAGGGAAATTCGAAGCAAAAATCTTTCATCTCGTGTACGAAGAGGAGCTCGGAAGAGTCAAGGGACATTTCGGTCCTATCAATACTGTAGCATTCTCTCCGGACGGACGAATGTATGTTTCTGGTGGAGAAGATGGATTTGTACGGTTGCATGAATTTGACGAAGAGTATTTCGTGAAAGGGAAAGAAGATACAGTCTAATAGAACGTGCGGACCTCATGAAACTAAACCTTGTCACTTTTGACTTTGTGATGTTGAACTTGTTGTGTTTCGTTTTATCTTTGCGTGACGAAGTTTTGGATAGGAAGTGAAGAACACATAGAAAGCTGCACTGCCTCAGTCATCTTCTGGCACAAAGCCACCCCAGTCGACACCACCAGACTCGAAAGAGGAACCGAATTGCTTGACGTAGACTTCGTCCTCATCCTGAAGAACACAGTGTAGGTCGCTCAGAGGGTAACTGACGCAAAGTAGTGCATAGCCGTTCGCTCTCATTTCCTTCAGCAGTCCTAGCGCCTGATCTTGTTGAACCTGGCCGCTTTTTACCTTAACGGCGCATGTTGTGCAGCAACCGTGGCGACACGACGCCGGGATATCTGCGCCCTGATCAGTCATGCTATGCCACACGTAGCGATCCTCTGGTACGGCATATTTGTGCACAACACCCTTATGAGGATCTTCAACTGTTACCTGATATGTTTTAGCATCTGGTCTCTAAGAGTGGGGTGGGTGGAGAAGCAAAAACGAGAAAATTGTGAGCAACGTGATCTCGTTTCGAACGGAACGGGAAAGAGTGTAGACAGAAAGGAAGGTGAGGAACGTACGCCTGGCAACGAGCCCTCTCTTCTGCGATTAACGAACTTTGGGGGAGATTTTGACGATGATGGAGGAGACGGTGGCTGTTGTACACATTTAGAAACTCGAGGCGTGGGTGTTCTGGAATGATGCGGCAGTAATGGGGATAAGAAAGCAAGATTCATGGCGGACGAATATGCGTGCAGACGAGGCGACACGTCACTTGAACGATGAAACGCGCAGGAGTATTGGATGAAGTGTGTCGGTGCGCTGCGCGGGATCAAGGTTACGGTTTTGCAAATCGAAGCAGTCGCTAGCAAGCGCAAGGAAGAAGGCTGAGCTGTTTCAGCGGCATGCTCCCGTAAGCGAATCGATTTCAATCGTTTGCTCAGAGTCAAAGCGGCGAGCCGGCGGCAGCATCAACTTGGGACGCGTGGTCAATCGGGAGCGACCAAGATGCCATTTTAGTTCGACAGGAGATCACACAAGTGTCCACGTGATGAGACCTCGATACCACTGGTATCATACCAGTGCGCTCACAGGAATCCGAATTGCGCACCAGAGAAAGCGACGTGAACTCGGTGCAGCCGGTGCCGGTGCAGACGGTGTCGGTGCAGTCGGCGCCGGTGCAGCACCGTGTGCGCTTCTCAGGTGCCGTTGGTTGTCCCAGCGTGGCTTGCCCGTGCCACACAGTTTAGGGCAGAACGAGCTGTAGCCCTAATCTGCTCTTGAGGAGCAGCTTTGTGCAGCAGCCAAGGTAGACGGCTACAACTAAGTGTTCCCGAGGTTGCCGCAGATATCTGCGTTGGAAAAGTCTAGCGGTTTGTCCAAGGATAAAGTTCGGGTGCTATTGGGCATGATAAAGCTGAGCGGCGAGGCACTGCAGTCATATAATAATGTTGATCTGGCCCAGATGCCGACGTAAAGATACCAAAGTTTATATGCGGCAGTGGATCGTGTCCCGCTACAAAGAACTTGATGCTCGCTGTTCATGACGACAGCGTTCTGCCCGCTGCAACCGGGTTGCACTGTGCAACCCGGCTGCGGTTCAATTACGAACAAAATTATAAGTGCGTTCGGAACGAATGGTGCTCCGCTCAGCTTACCGCATTATCGTGTACGCCAAACTTACCCCCGTATCCAACATGCTTAGCGAAGTTTCCAAAAGCGATAGCCATTGATTGGCTGAGGACGTTTATATGATTTCAATAACGTTACAGACTTTTGTCTGTGGCAAACGTATAAACTGTGCGGCTGTGTCCGTAACGAGTGCCTCATGATGCACTCGTTCAATGGTTATAAAGCCGGCTTTGCTCAAGCATGCTAGCTCTCAGGATATCCCCAAGGATATAAGGCTACCTTCGAATCGCGCTGTCGCGCCGCGGTCGGTGGCTGGAGGAAGAACAACAGCGCGCGCGAAAGTGCCATGCGCTGATGCTTGGGGCGATTGAGACTCTCGCGAGCCAACGCGCGGCAGCAGCAGATATATCTACGGGCCGCGGCGCGCGTGACGCGCGTGAGCGGCAAACGGGCGGCCGTGCGCCGCGCTTATTGGTTTTGCGTGCAGAAATCACGCGTGGCGCTGCGTGTGACGCGCGCCACTGGCGCGCGGAAGCGCGTTGCCGGGCTGGTTGAACGGCACGCACACGCCGAGTGCGGCGCGCAGCGGCGCGCGGGCAGCCGCCGCGAGATCCGCGCCGCCGCCTATCATACCGCCCGCGCAGCGCGTGGCTTGCCATGCGCCTGCGCGCCGCGCCGCCCGCCCCCCGAGTGCGCGCGCGACGCTGTCGGCCTGCGCGTGCTGCGCTGGGCGTGAGCGCCGCCCGCCCCCGCTTGTGCCGCGCCGCCCCGACTGCTTGCCGCCCCGCGCCATGGCGCTCACCCGCAGTCATGCCTTCTGGGGCTTGCTGTGGCTCGTCATGTTCGCCGTCGCGCTGTCCGTCAATCTCGTGCGCTTTCCGTCCTACGAGGAGGTGCCGTGCCAGCAGAAGGGTGCTCCCGACTTTGCCATTGTGCAGTCTGCTCCCCCAAACTCCAATCGTCGCGACGTCTGCGTCCTCAAGGCCACCGTCACCGTCACGCAGCAGAGCGAACAGTTCGACACCGAGGCCAGGACAAAGCGCGTTCCGTGCGATGAAAAGCCTGCCGTCGTCGTTCGTCGATGCTGGCTTTCAGAGTCCAACCTCACGTTCATCCCCATCGATATGGACGATGCCAGGGACTACGAGCAAGCCGCCCGCGTCTTCTCGCGCTTGCGGCTGGCCTTCATTGTCTTCGCTGTTTTCTTTGCCTCCTTCTTCTTCTACGTTGTCCTTCGTTCATTCGATTTGCGCCTATTTAGTCGTTTCCATTCTACCTTTTCTTCCAGAAATGATGCACACAGTGCCAGCGATAATGAACCGTATGTGCGTCGTCCTTCGTCTAACTTTTCCGTTACAACCCCTCGTCATGAGATCATTGTTCCTTCGTCTACGCTTCAGCACCGAATCTCGCTTTTCATCCAGCAGCACTCCATGACCGCCGACCAGATCAGGGAGCTTGCTGATGAGCAGTGGACGTGTTGTATATGTCTTGAGCAAATTGCCGAGACTCTGCGGCTGCCCCACATCGTGCGCCTAAGGTGCTCTCACGCCATACACGCGGAATGTCTCCGCATGTGGCTGTCGAAAGGACGCGCTGTCTGTTGCATCTGTAACGCTTCGGTGTTTTCCGCTTCTATTCTAGATTGCAGTGACTCAGTAGCACCAAGTTCACCGTCCGTCGTTGGCAGCCGTCCTCCAGACTCTCTTATTGTGGAAATAACTGAGTATTCTCCGTCGTCACCAGCAACCTCTGATGTCTTACAAATCTCTCAATCGCAATCCGATACAAGTCCTGTGCAGCCCAGCTCTACACGAGATGATGAGTCGTCTGCCATTGTTTGACGAATCAGTCTTTCCTGTCACTCCTTGCCATATACGAGCGCGCTTGTCATCTGCCACCGTGCGACACCTCTTTCGTCACCGAGCGACTAAACAACCTGGTTGTACTGCGAACGGACAGGTAAGATAGGTATATACAGAAACAACTGTTTTGAACATATGTTTCTATGCATAGCGGAATTGGGAAATTCAATTCTCCGTGGCCTTGCTTGTCTTGACACGAAATCAGGCCTCCGCACATGTGCGGGCTCCGCATGCATTCGTGTTAATTTCGAATGGACGTATCTATTTGATAGTACTGTTAAGGCTTTGAAAGCAAGTTTCGAATGTAACGCGAAAGCATTCACTCTTAAGGGAATAGCCCTCTTCGAAACGTGTTTGAGATTCTGTCAAGAAAGTGCTGGGCAGTGTGAACATACCTTTTGAAGAGCAAGAAGAGTTCGAGCATCCTTGACATGGGAAGGGGCATAGAATATTCTCAAGCCGTATACAGATAGTTTTCTTTTGGCTTTCGTAATCTGTTCTTCTTCGTCTCAGCGATATGGGGCTGTTCAGTCGTAAGGCTTCCTCGAGAAATATTGGACACCCAGACAAGAGTAATCAAGGTACAATATCCCCACGAAAGAATTCTTCGAAGCACAAGGCTAAACTCAATGATTTGTTTTCCGACGCTAAATCGAACAACGAAAGTCCTGGAACGCCAGTAACTGATGGTAATTGCTTTGATGGAGATATCTCAGCACCGACTGTTGCGTTAGATGAATTTGTTCAAGATTCAAAGGTGTCATCAGGTTTGGAGACTTCTGCACCTGTGAGTCCAAATGTTGATGGCGACAGAATTTGCACCCTCTCTGATCGAAGGGACAGAAACCGGGCGAGTACGGCCCCTTCCAACCAAGACCGAGCGGGTCAAATATCGGATTTGGCAAGGCGTAACTCAATCAAGCGTTCTGTGTCGAGAAAGATTGCGAGGTCTGAAAGCCGTCGGCAATTACTGAATATAAAGGATAGCAGTTTAAGCGAAGACCGTGTTACTACTAGCGCAATGGATCGTTCGTGCACTAAAAAGGTCAGTGTGAACGAGAAGAAGTTTTCTGTGCCAATGTCAAGATCAAGTTCATTCTCTGCACGCTTGCGAGCCCTGAACTCAAAGGATCGACCCTCGTCAGACGTGAACGTGGATGATACTTTGAATGCAATGGGTGTTATGGCGTTGACGGATGACGTTGACGAGGAATTGGAAATTAGCCATAACAGCTTCCGTGACTTGTCGAAATTGGAAGAGGCGAGACACAATGAGGGTCAGGATTATGGCACCAGCCACGAGAGTGTCGGGAACTCTGAGGCCTCTAGGCCATCATTCGAAAACCAGAATATGAAGGGTTCAAAGGCCAGGCGGCGACCTCCTCCTCTCCTGCCCAAGGAAGAAGTAAAGTCAGTGACAGATTCTACGACCGACTGGCCGAGTGGAAGTTTCTTTGGAAGTGATGGCGGCTTTGTCACGGGCGGTTTCCGAATTACCGCTGAGGGCATGCTTAACAAACCGCTTTCTGTGACACGTCAGGACTCAGATGATAACGAAGAAGGTGGAGTTCCTCAGTCACATCGAGTGATTGTTATAGCAAAAGGTCTGAAAGAGTTTCGAACGGGCCCCACTATTGGTACAGGAGCCGCCGGAAGGGTGTATATCGCAGAACATATACCTTCCAAAACTCCAATGGCAATGAAAGTAGTCAACGTATACGATAAGCATCGCAGGAATCAACTGCTGAAAGAACTTGAAACACTTTCTACTCACATCAGTCGGTATCTAGTTCGATTTTATGGGGCATTCTATGACGGTTCGGGGGCTGTGCATATTGCTCTGGAGTATATGGACCATGGATGCCTAGCCACATTTATTCAGCGAGTAGGACCTATTCCAGAAAGAGTTGTGCAAATGATTGCTCACGACTGTGTGAGAGGCCTACGCTTCTTGCATAGACATCATGTGTTGCATCGTGACTTTAAGACCGCCAATATACTTTTGTCACGACGACTATGTCGGGCGAAGCTCAGTGACTTTGGTCTGGCTCGAGACTTGAACCCTGGTGTCTCGAAGGTTGATACCTTTGTTGGAACTGTGGCGTACATGTCACCGGAACGACTGAATGGCAGCAAGTATACTTATGCTTCTGACATTTGGGCACTTGGAGTTTCTATCATGGAATGCCTCATGGGCAAATACCCCTTTGATCGTCCCCAAAACTACTTTGACTACATTGAGGCGACGATGACAGTCAACGTACTAAGCGGATTTAAGAGGGAATGTGCAAAGTTTTCTCCAGAAGTACGAGACTTTGTGGAAAAATGCACCTACACTGACCCTAAGCAAAGAGCCACAGTGTCGGAGCTCATGGAACATCCATGGTTGAAAGGAACAACCAGAGACACCGAACTGTTCGGGTCATGGCTGGACGAATGTCGAATAATATCCATGCGCCCGGCACGTTCGCACACGCCTGGACGTAAGTAGTGTGGTAGAAAGAGCTCAGTGGCACAGATTTGTTTCGAAGACATACAAGGTTTCTTTTATGATACCATATCCCGGTAGTTACAGAGGAGCTTTGCTGAGTACAGCGTTTTCTAATTTAGAATCCAACGCAAGGGACATGAGGGGCGCTACCAACCTCGTGTCGTAGCTGATGCGGTTCACTGTTTAAACTATTGATTCAATCATTTCTTGACAAGTATGAAGAGGTTTCCCCGATTTCCCCTTGAGATGCGGAGGTTTTCATCGAGGTATGTGACTTCGAGCCACCCAGTGAAACGCTTGTTTTCTCTCACGTTGATTCTAAACAGATTGAACACGACAAATTGGACAAAGTTGACATCGAACTTTGTCGGTGACGCAGCAGAGAGCTCAAAATTGACGGCGTTGACGAACTCGAAAGGTCCAAACTTGAACGTTTCGGCATTTCGTCCCTTTAGTTCCGCAGCGTTGATTTCCTGTACAATGCGTGAACTCTGCAGAAAAGCGGGAGTATCGACAGCTAGAATACTATTGGAAGTTGTGTAAATCATGTCCCACTCTCCTGACAAGTTTGGGTCTGTACCAGGACTGAGAGAACGATTAGTAGCCTCTACTTGACGTGCCAGGTCTTCGATTTCCTGTTGCTTGACTGGGTCTTTGGCTACTTGGCGCCCGAAGTTGAGAGGTTGCACAAGATCGAGGAGAGCTTCTTTGAAGGCGCTCGGCGCTTCGACATTCATTCTTGTTTGAGCAAAGCTTGGACGCGAAATACGTCGAGGTGAAACTTGCGGTGTGCAACGGTGGTTGGCTTTGAAGGGCAAGAGAGTTGGCGAGACGAATGCCATGATACTGGCAGAGCTGGAGAAGAAAGTGACGTCGTCCCTGTGACTTTGGGCTTGCAGAGGCAGAAGAAGAACGACAGCCTCGGGAGAAGTTGCAGACCAGCAGTTCGTGGTAAAGTCGTGTTGGTTAAGTCGTTGATTCAAGTACGTCGCAGATGCGCAAGTTGCTGAGTCGAAGGTTCGAATGTTAAACGGAATGTGGAAGCATGCAAGATTCCGCGCAGGTGGATCAAAGATAGTCCAAGCGGGGACGACGTCGGGTGGGCAAAATGCATACGCATCACGTATGGCCTCATGGGTGATGCAGATTCATCGCCGAACAGCCGCCGTGAAGAGCCTCGCCTGTTCGGTGGCCAATCATCGCAAGCGATGCATCCGCCGAAGGTGCAACGCCGCGCGGCGTGGAAAAGGGTGACGAGTCGTTAATCATGTACAGGTAGTCCATGCTGCGTCCAAAAGCCGTTTTCTACCCTTCGTACGTATACCGTAAACGCTGCTCGCCACGCAGTGTCATGGTTTTCGCTGTCACGTCGCACCAACCTTTTGGTCACACCGCCTCCCTGCATCCTGTCGGCAGAGCCGCTACCGTCGTACTCGCGCCAACAGACCGAACAGTTCCTTCAAGTGTGCACCGGAAGTCATTCTAGCGAGCAAGTATTGGCTGCCTCTCGACGGCTTAGAACTCCTTTCTTACTCGAGTGTGCCCTGCGTACGTCCGGCGACATTTCGTTTGCTTATCATCGTCTGTCTTTAGATTCTTCACCATGGCCGATTTGGCTCAGCAATTCGGCGAGAATACGATCGATGAACCCATCTCAGAGACCATTTTTCGCGATCTTCGACTCGTAAGTGCATTCCTTTTATCGCATCAAACTGCAAAGACAAAAGTCTAAAGCGTTTCTAACACAGTCTTCGCTAACTGTGTAATGCGGCTATGATAGGTCGGAAGACGTCTTCTTATGGTCATGATTCCGTCAATAAGCTCCGTAAGTATATTCGTCTCATTGTTTCAACAAAAGACGGCCTATCTGGTGGATTCTAACATTCGTTCTAGAGTGAAAAGCGTGCAGAACTTCGCGACTGGGATCTTTGGGGCCCCTTGTTCCTATGCATGTCTTTAGCTGTCATGCTTAGCATTACCGCACACGACCAAGCTTCAGTTGTTTTCTCTGTCATATTTGTCATAGTCTGGGTCGGTGCGGCTGTTATAACTGTCAATGGACAACTTCTTGGCGGAAGACTGTACGTAATGGTCTTTATATCAAATGCTTTTCGTCTGCGAGATTACTTACGGCAATCATCATCTTCTTATGCAGCTCCTTTTTTCAAAGTGTTTGTCTCTTGGGCTATTGCATCTTTCCTATTTTTCTCAGCGCTGTTTCCTGTTGGCTCATTAACTCTTTTGTTAAGAACGACCTAGCCGTCATCTTTCGCTTTGTATCAGTTGCAGTATCGCTTCTATGGTCAATATGGGGTAAGTTTTGCAATCGCTAGCTCGTGGACAAAATTCGAGTTGCGGCCGCAGTCAAACGTCTAACGCGTGTGGTGATGTTTCCTCGTTTGTTCTTTTTACATTCCCTCACGTAACAGCCTCCTCTAGTTTCATGACTGACGCGAGATTCCCAGAAGGCCGAAAGCTCTTGGCGCTGTATCCCGTTGTCCTGTTCTATCTGTCTCTTGCATGGATTGTGCTTATTGGTTTCCAACGCGGGTCGGCTCCACATGCAGCTGTCGCTGAAAGTTCACTCTCGAGTAATGGAAGTGCCCCATCCGCTTCTGAAGGAAGCCGCACCCTTTTGCATGATGACTATCTCGTTCTCACAGGTCGCCGACTCTAAACCCACCTCTACATCACTTTTCTCTACACTTCTTGGTTTCGAACGCCGTCTGACACAGTTTTAAGAGCGAAGCAGCTTTCATTTGCGGATCATTGGCGTTGGATAGCTCAGTGATGACTGCTACACCGTCTGCGTCATGGTCAATAACCGACGCCAAGTTATCTTCATTTATACCACCCACGCCGATAAGCATTGTGGCCTTCCCAACTACATTTCGAATCTCTTTTACCAGCCTTGGTCCTTCGGGTATCTTTCCGGGATGGCTTTGGGTTGAGTACATGGTCCCTACCTGTAGATATGAAGGTTCATGAATATCTTTCACTTGTCGTGCTGCCTGGGTTGAATGAACTGCACATCCAATTACACTTCCCCGCGGCATAACCTCTTTTGCCTCTGGGAGAAGTTTTCCAATGTCCCTTTCTTTGATATGGACTCCAAGTTGCCGGTCAATACCCACTACCTCATGCGGATCCATGCCATTAATCGCCAAAGTGTGTGCAGGGACACCGCCAGCCAAGAGAGCTTGAATAAGCTGTTTTACTTGAGGCGTGGTACTGTTCATATCTCGAACCTGTACTAAGGATACTCCTCCGCACAGAACGGCTTTCACTAGTTGCAGAGTCGCCCCGATATTCTGACAAACATTATTAGGGGTAATAAATATAACTGATGGTTTCGATAGAGTTTTGGTATTGCTCACGAGTTTAGTCATACGTGGGGCTGAAACAAGGCGCTTCTTAGTTTCACAAGAACGAAGAAGGCTGAGCCTACCAAAGGAAGGAAAAGTAAATGATAAGCCCATTGGCGGCGGGAAAAATCTGTCGTCCGAAGAGCTTCGGTAGTGTGATCCTCTTTTAGTCGGGAGAAGCATGTTCAGTTTCTCAATATGCACCGCGGAAGATTGAATACGGAAGTTTGGATAATTCGCCTCTGATGGTGAAGATTGAACCTGGTGGATATTGTGAAGTTGAAAGACTTCAGCGATGTCATATCACATCAATTCGGCTTCGCCATCATAGATCAAGGTCTCATACACTAGAGTTTACGAATCTAGACACATTTAATCTCCCTGACAAATTTCGTTTTCGATCATGTTACAATCATCAAGCGTGATGCTCGTCATGATCATGAACAGGGATGATGTTGATGGCATCATCCCTGTTGATCATCATCCTCATCATGATGGCCGGTTGTACCTGTTCATCTACCGAAGCCCTCTATGAGACTAACTAGAGTTACAAAGCTTTGGAACCACGGCCAGCCACGCTATGTGTTAAGTTAGTAATACTGTATACCGAAGGGTACTCCTGTTTCTCTTCTTGAAGAAGTGCCCAACTCTAACATGTCAGACTATTGTAGGGATCAAAGGCTAGGAACTTGGAAAAGAACCCGCATCGTTGACAACAAGCCTACCTCGTGAAAATCATGAAGATTGCAGGGCACTCATTTTCAACATGATGTACTTTTTGTGGGTTTCCTTCTTCATGCCCAGTCGAAGTGTTCTTCGCTGCGTACATTGCATATATATATATATATATTTGTAGTATTCTAGCCTAAATCCGGCATAGCATAAAGCGTTCTCCGTGAAAGAAACGCTGTCTCACTAAAAAGGCCGGCACCTCCTCAGGCATTGCGCGTATCAAACAGCCACAGGTGCGAATCTTCCAGACTAACCTCTGTACACACACACACACTCTCTCTCTCTAATACGGGCGCAGTAGTCTAATTCCTACATACTGCAGAGCGTTTCTGTTGAAAGAAACGCTCTTTCACTAGAAAACCCAGCACTCTATCGGGCCATTTAACCTCTGTACACTGAGTGGTTCATAGTTTCGCAGAATTTTTGTTTCGGTTAATCTCGTAAACGGCTGCGGCTCCCATTCCAGAACCTATACACATGGAGACGACACCATATCGTCCCTGTCTTCGACGAAGTTCGTGTATGATGGACACCGTTAGGCGAGCTCCAGTCATTCCTAGTGGATGACCTATGGCAATCGCTCCTCCCATGACGTTGACGATATCTCTGTTCAACCCCAATTTCTCAATACAGTATTCAGCCTGCGAGCCAAACGCCTCATTGATCTCGAAGAGGTCAATGTCATCTATACTCAATCCGGCTTTTTGCAGAACGGAAGGTATCGCTACGGCTGGCCCAATGCCCATGATAGCGGGATCAACGCCCACCACGCTGAAAGCCTTCAAAGAAGCTAATGGCTCTAGATTCCTTGCTTCCGCTTCGGATCGTTTCATTAGCATAACAAGAGCAGCTCCGTCACTAAGTTGGGATGAGTTACCTGGCGTCGTGCTTCCTCCCTTTCTGAAAACGGCCGGCAACTTTGCCAGCCTATCTATCGTGACGCCCATCCTTACGCCTTCATCGGCGTCAACAGTGATGTCCTTAACACCGGTAACTTTTTTCGTTGCTTTGTCCACAACCTTCACTCGAGTTCTTATAGGGACAATTTCATGACGCTGCCTCCCAGAAAGTTTAGCTAAAGAAGCTCGGGCATGACTGCAAACCGCGACCTTATCTTGTCTTTCACGGGAAATTCCGAAGTGTTCGGCAACATTCTCAGACGTTTGCCCCATTGTGAGATAACAACTGGCTGCTTCTGCTCTCTTCCGAACCTTTGGATTGGGTCTTAGTTCTGTATTTGTCATAGATGCCATGCTCATGCTCTCTATGCCACCTGCAATTGCGATATTGTAGTGACCAGCCTGTATCGCAGCTGCCGCATCAACAATAGCTTGCAATCCCGACGAGCATAGTCTGTTGACAGTCTTAACAGGCACAGTCTCTGAAAGACCGGCAATCATTCCAGCTACGCGGAGCTGGACAACACCTGTATCACCACGTTGCAATGTGGTACCAGTGATTACGTCCCCTACTTCGTCCAAGCCGACACATGTTTCTTTTAGAATGCGCTTCAGCAAAGGAGTAAGAAGGTCATCGGGTAGAGTGTCTTTGAAGCCACCTCTCCCAGCTCGCCCAACAGCAGTGCGGTATGCGGAAACAACGACGATATCTTCCGGCATTCCTGGGAAGAGAATTGGGTTGGGAACACTTCCTAACGGCATGACGGCTGTTCCTGATCTTTGAAGGGCAAAAGACGGCCGGAAAAGCGGGAAACCATCCGAAAGCTCATAGAACATTTCAAGTCTCTTCTTCACACCAAGAGCACCTCCAAACTTCTTCTGCGCCCAATACATTAAACCACCTTTAAAAGCAGGGAAGGCCATGCCCATGATGGAGCACACATCTAAGTCAGCAGGGGATACTGCTACTCCCTCTGCCAAAATCCGACAACCTTCATTCACGCATGGAAGCAAAATCATGTCCACAATGTTTTCGTCTGAGAGACTTCCTGCTCTTCTACGTATCCTTTCAATGTAGCTCATGTCCAGCTTCTTACGTGCTTCGTTCAGGAATGGCGCGATTCCTCTTGGATCGGGAATTCCCATTTTAGCTCCCGGCTTATATGTGTAGACACCACTTCCCGACTTCTGTCCTTTACGCCCTGCTGCCAGCAACCCCTTCACCATCGAACTGGTTGCCACAGCTCTGTCTGCATACGACGCTTCGAAGACTCCCCCGACTGCAACTCCAATGTCCAGTCCCACTAAATCCAAAACTCGGAACGGACCTATCGGTATTCCAAATGTCTCTGCAGCACGGTCGATTCGATATGGATCGATGCCTAACTCCACGACTAAGAAACTTGCGACCATGCTTTGAGGGAAATACATGCGATTCACGGCAAAACCTGGACAGTTGCCTACAAGTACAGGTATCTTCTTCGCTTTCTTCCCCAGAGCAACAACATCCTTTATAACTCTCGGGTTCGTTGAGTGGGAACGAACAATCTCAAGCAACGGCATTTTGTGTGCTGGAGAGAAAAAATGTGCTCCAACGATACGTCCTTCTCTATGTGCTTGAGGTGCACCCATCCCAATGAGATCAAGATTGATAGTTGAAGTGTTCGTCGCAAGTATGCAATTTTTCTTGCAAACAGACTGAAGCTCCCCGAAAATCTTTTGCTTCAACATCGGATTTTCCAAAGCGGCTTCTATAACGATATCGACGCCCGCAAGTTGTGCGTACTCCGTTGTTACAGTTAGCAGTGCGAGTTTGGACGCATGCTTCCCAAGATTCTTCTCTACTCTCTTCTTGGCCGCTTGGGCAAGATTCTCATTAAGTTCTTTGATGACAACAGGAATATCAACAAGTAGCATCGCAGCCGCAATACCAGCACCCATAAAACCACCTCCAACAACACCAACAGACTTTGCTGGATCACCATCTTGACCAGGATAAGGATCATCTGGTATACTGAATTTGGTAGTTCCCCTGGTGGCAAAGAACGAGTGGATTAGACCAAGTGATTGCGGAGATGTGACAAGAGCCATAAACACTCTAGCTTCTTCCAGTAGACCCTTTCGACCTCCATGACGTACACCGTACAACGAAACGTCAATAAGCGCTTGGTATTGTGCGAGATGCCCTCGGCGTGAAAGTTTGGGCGCTAACTTCGAGCTTAATGTCCCTGCAATCTTGACACACTTAGCTTCGTGTTCCAATCTATCGTTCCGATCGATTGTGCATTGTCGTGGAAACGAACCACTGATTATCCTAGCGGCAAGCTCAACAGCAGCAGCAACAGGGTCTTCTGCGACGACGTCAATCATTCCAAGGGATTCGGCTTCTCGCGCTTTAACAACAGTGCTGAGCAGCATCATTGAAACTGCCTTTTCAAAGCCGATAAGCCTTGGCAACCTCTGAGTTCCACCAAGGCCTGGAATAATACCGAGCTTCAACTCTGGCAATGAGAAAGTACTTCTCGGCGAAGCAACTCGCGCAGTGCAGCATAAGACAAGTTCAAAGCCCCCGCCAAAGCAAATTCCGTCAACTGCCGCAATGACAGGCTTCGGTCCATCTTCTGCGAGAGAATAACAACGAGAAGTCTCGGGTGAAAACGTGCTCTCAGCAGTCGAGGCAGAAGCAAATTCTGATATATCTGCCCCTGGAGAGAAGAAAGTCGCAGATCCAGTGGCAGTAATGACTACAGCCTTCGTGGATTCGCGATTCATCGCCATCGTCAGAGCCTCTGATAGTTTCGTTTGCATGACTGACGAAAGTGCGTTCACAGGAGGGTTCTTAAACGTAACGATGGATATCCCATCGTTCCGATGATTGACAACAACTTCCGGCGTCATTTTTCTGCTGTGGGCCAGGTCAACTTGGGAAGGGGAAAATGCTGCCGGTCAACGTAGATAAATCGATCGACTGAAGTGCTGAGAAGTGAGACTCTCAACTCTGCAGGCGTGACAGTTTTTGTTCCAGAAACAAATGGAGCACTGCCTATCGAGCCTGTCTCGCAGATGAGCGCAAGATACAACAAACGTCTTTTGTTTGCATGCGTCTCTGATAGTTGGCTCCCGTGCACCTTGACCCTCGGTGACCCAGAGAAATGAAATTGGGGCAGTGCTGAGTGGAATCTCTGATCTCAGATTCTTACTTGCTGTATCTACTCCTGCAACTTTTCATCTCGCCATCATTGCACCTGAACTATGACGAGGGTGCATCGCCCCCTCGAAGGTATCTACCTTCGATATGATGGACACATGGCACATCGTCATCACCCGCACAAGACAGCGCGAATGCAATCGTCTTTCGGCTGTGGAATCTGAGATGTGGATCAATCGATGAGGTTATCGTATCAAAATTCGGATCAAGGTCCTACACACCTCACTGAGGTGTGTAGGACCTCAGCTTGCATGCATCGGGATAGAGTAACACGTAGCCAGTAGCCTGCAGTAGCATACAGTTTGAATTCGTTGGCATCTGCAGTGCAGATTCTGCACCATGTTTTGAAATTTTAAATACTTTGCAGTTTCCGACCACGAGTACCGCGATGTTCTCCTACGAACTCAAATGCAAAACGAGGGTGGTGCTAAAACCCCCAATCCGCGGAAAACGAAGCAGTTCTGACGACTCAATGCTCGAAAGGTCGTCCAGCTGTCGTTTCTTCGATTTCGCGAACTGAGCGCCTTTTCGCATCTGTCGGAGGCCGACCCCGAACTACCTCGTCCACCTTAGCAATGTATCTCGAAAGGATAATCCTAGATGGATTCAAGAGCTATGCGTCTCGAACGGAAGTTAAGGATTTTGACTCTTCTTTCAATGCCATTACCGGTCTGAATGGCTCCGGCAAGTCAAATATTCTGGATTCCATATGCTTCGTTTTAGGCATTACGAACTTGTCACAGGTTCGAGCATCATCATTGCAAGATCTCGTTTACAAAAGTGGGCAAGCCGGTATTACTAAGGCAAGCGTCACACTTGTGTTCAATAATGCTGATAAATCTACGTCACCAGTTGGGTATGAGAAGCCCGACCAACTCACAGTGTGTCGACAGATTGTCATTGGAGGCCGAAACAAATATCTCATCAATGGCATCAACGCTCAGCCGAGTCGGGTTCAGAATCTCTTTCATTCAGTTGGACTGAACGTGAACAATCCACATTTTCTCATTATGCAAGGGCGAATCACCAAAGTGATCAACATGAAGCCAGCCGAGGTCTTGGGGATGATAGAGGAGGCAGCTGGCACGAAGATGTATGAGAACAAAAAGGAAGCTGCGCTACGAACGATTGAGAAGAAAGAGCGCAAAGTGGAGGAGATTAATTCCCTTCTTGTGGACAAAATCAATCCATCTATCGAAAAGTTGGAGCGCGAACGAAAGCATTACCTGGAGTGGAACACTAATAATAATGACATTGAAACTCTTAGGCGATATGTCACTGCGCACAAGTATTGGCGGGCCGAACAATGGCTGGTCAGGAGCTCTGGGCAGGGTTCAGAACTGCACAAGAAGCTGAACGACGCTCAAGAATCCATTGATGACTTAGAAACGGCTCATAAAGAAGCTTCAGAGAGACTGAAACAACTGCTCAAGAATCATGAAAAGGACCGGCATGATGGGAGTTTAGAGTCAAAACAGGATAAAGTAGACGAGCTGAGCAAGAAAGTAGTTCAGGCACGAAGCTCTTGGTCTAATCAGAAGACAGCACTTGACTCTGAGCAGAGAAACGTGAAATCTGTTCAGGAAAATCTCTTTAGCCTGCAGCAAAAGCGCGATTCTCTTTGCGAAGAGATGGCGGCTGCAGAAAAAGAAATCCCGCTGGCTGAAAAGAAGGTGGAGGTAGCTAAGGAAGAATTGGAGTCTGCTGAAACAGCCATGTTGACTGGAGCAAGTACTCAAGGATCACAGGGATCAAGCGCTGGTTCCATTATTGATCAGCTCGAAGCTGCAAGAAGAGCTACAAGCAACGCGCAAGCTGAAATAGAGTCACTGCAACTCGAAAAGAGACATGTATCAGAAGAAATGGAAGTCAAGGCTGATCAGCTTTCCAAAGACCGGGCCAATGTTCGCAGCTTGGAAAGCAAGAAGAAAAATGCCGAGAAAGCGATCTCAGACGCGAAATTGGCAGTTCATGAACTAGACTTCGACAGTCGAGAAGCGGAAACTCTACAGCATCAGTTGCACCAGGAGAAGAGTCAAGTAGCAGCGCTAGAGGAGAAAGTAGACCAGTTTCGAGCTCGTTTGGGAGCATGCGAATTCCGTTATTCAGATCCATATCCTAATTTCGACCGTAGAAAGGTACACGGACTTGTTGCGACGCTCATTCGAGTGAAAGATCCTAAATTGACCACAGCGATTGAAGTGACCGCGGGCGGAAGGCTGTATCAAGTTGTTGTGGACACAGACAGTACAGCGAATGATCTGTTGAAGAAGGGCCGATTACTTCGTCGGGTCACAATTTTGCCGCTTAACAAGATTAAGCATGAAGTTCTACCGGCCACCAAAGTTCATCGGGCGAAGCAAATCGAGAGGTCGGCGGAACTCGCTCTAAGTCTAGTTGGATACGATCATGAGGTCGTGAACGCTATCGAACATGTCTTTGGCCGCACTCTGATATGTCCAGACATGGATTCTGCGAGAAGAGTAACGTTTGATAGGGCGGTTAGGACTAGAACTGTTACCTTAGAAGGAGATAGTTATGACCCTTCTGGTACAGCTTCCGGTGGTTCTTCAACACATTCGCGATCTTCGGTCCTGGACCTCTTAAGCAGTCTCTCCCAAGCTGAATCGGAGTTGGAAACTCATCGTGGTAACGTAGCTCGTCTTCAGAATCGTGTAGACACGGTTAATGAGAGAGCACGGAGATATCGTCAGCTTCAGACGACAGTTCAGGTTCGCGAAGATGAGGCAAAGCTACTTGAAAAGCAATTAGAGGAGACATCAACTGGAAGACTTATGAAGGAAGTAGAGCTTTTGCGAAATCGAGTTACAGAGATACCGACCGCTCTAAAGAAGGCCAAAGAATGTCTTCGGGAGAACTCCACTAAAGTCCAGGAGTTAGAACATGCTATGGAAGACCGAGAAAGCGCGAAAGAAAGGGAAAAGAAAGAAGCTGAAGCGGCCCTTGCTTCTATTCGTGGGACGTACGAGGAATCCATAGTTGTTCTTCAGAGCACAAAAGACAAACATTCGCGGCTTCTCGTTGAAATTGAAGCAACTGAGGAGGAGATTGAAAGACTTGAGAAGCACTTTACGGGGAATCTCCAACCTGCTTTGGAAAAGCTCCGTAGAGAAGTTCAGGTTCTGGAGTCCAAGGCAGTTGACATCAGTTCCATTCTTGAGGATGCAAAAGAAGAGCTGCAGAAAGAAAAAGATCGACTGGCTAGATCTAATAAGTCCCTAGGGATCGCTCGAAAGAATAGTGAGGAGCTTGCGGAAAAGATTGAGACACTCAATCTTGAAGTGGCACGGTTAATGAGTCAGGTGAAAGAGTCAGAGCGAGGAAGAACAAGTGCAGAGAAACTAGTAGCAGAATTGGACGCAAAGCATGCATGGATCACCCAAGAAAAAGATAGGTTCGGAGTTGAAGGTTCTGAGTACGAATTCTCAGAGTCGAAGCTCGCGTCCAGTTCGAAAGAACTCGAAGAACTTCAGAATCGACAAGAAAGTCTTTCAAAGAAGATAAACGCAAAGGCAATGCACATGTTCGAAACAGCCAAGGAGGAGTATAGGGGATTGCTGAACAAGAAGAGAATTATCGAGGAAGACAAGGAGAAAATTGAAAAAGTCATTTCCGGTCTGGACGAGAAGAAGATGGTTGCTGTGGAGAAAACATGGAAGAAAGTCAATGAAGACTTTGGAAACATATTCTCGGATTTGCTACCAGGCACAAGTGCGAAGTTGGAACCACCAGAAGGCAAATCTGTAGAGTCCGGCCTCGAGATTCGTGTTGCTTTCGGTGGTGTGTGGAAAGATTCCTTGTCCGAATTGTCAGGTGGTCAGCGGAGTTTAATTGCACTTTCCCTCATTCTAGCGATGCTCCGGTTTAAACCAGCTCCGATGTATATTCTTGACGAGGTGGACGCTGCTCTTGACTTGAGTCATACTCAGAATATTGGCAGAATGCTTCGACGTCATTTCACAGGTTCACAGTTTATTGTCGTTTCTCTCAAAGAAGGAATGTTCAGCAACGCTAACGTGATTTTCCGAACAAAGTTTGTCAATGGTCTCTCAACAGTGAAACGCACAGAAAACACTGCTGTGCGTGAAAACATGACATCTCCCAAAGTCCCGTCCAGAATTGCTCCGAGCTCGACATATGACAAGGAGAACATCGAAAACCAATCGAAAGAGAACACAAGACGTCGAAAACGTTCTGTGCGGGATTGAAGTGCTCAACTTTCTTTGCTAAAGACGAAAGTGCGAAGGAATAAACTGCACCATGTTCAACCAAAACTGAGTTACCGGTATGAGTCAACTTGAACCTCGTAAGCGAACCCATGAGCTTCTTGCGATGTTCTATATTTGTTATGCATTTACAAAATCATACAGTGTGATTGAATAAGTTAAACCTGGTTTTTCCAAATCGTAGTATATGAAGATGAGCGATTCCTTCCCATGATTAACCACTCTCAGCCATGAGTAACATCTGTCTCGACACAGAGCACTTCAGAACCCGAATGTTGAGGCAATCGCAGGCAGATTGAGTGAATGCAAAGCGAGATAAGTGCCAATACCGGCGAAGAAGCCTGCAAGCGTCGGAATACTGGCTTTCTTTGCATACCAGCCAAATTCTACTTTCTCCATTCCCCTGTTACGCACAAGCCGAATCAAATGAAAATAAGAGTGTTAGTCTTACGCATACGCCCAACAACGCAATCTCTTCTCATGCATACGCAGAAGATGGAGGTCTTGGGCAAACTTACATAAACGCAACGCCAGCGGCACTTCCAATGATTAATATACTACCACCGGTTCCGGCACAGAATGCGATAAGTTGCCAAAGCAGTCCATCAGGTGGTATTTGATCCAGTGAATACATACCCATCGTTGCCGCTACCAGAGGTACATTGTCCACAATGGAGCTGAGTAGACCAATCGCAGTAGCAATTATCTCACGACTAGCAACATGGCTGTCGAGAGAATGAGCCAAAGTCTCTAGAATTCCGGCTGACTCAAGACCGCCAACTGCAAGTAGAATGCCAAGGAAGAACAACACTCCAGATGTGTCTATGCGCTTGATAGCTGCTAGGCCGCGCAGAGATTCTCTGTCTTCTCCAGCATGTAACACATCGGTCATGACCCACAAAAAGCCAAGCCCGGATAGCATACCAATGTATGGCGGAAGCCCTGTAACAGTCTTGAAAATTGGCACGGAAACCAGGGCAGCAAGTCCACTCCAGAACACTAACGGAGCACGGGGAGCAAGCTGGGACTGATCGTCATTGGGGCGTTCAAACTCACCTTTTCCAATCATTGGGGTGAACATAGCGAGAGACACAACCATAGATACAAAAGATGGGAGGAAAAGGTCTGTCATTGTCTTGAGCGCGGAAATGTTTCCATGCACCCAGAGCTGCGTTGTGGTAACATCACCAATTGGTGTCCACGCTCCACCGGCATTGGCAGCGATGACGACAGCAGCACCAAACAATAATCTTTCCTTGGGGTCGGCCACAAGCTTTCGAAGTAACGAAACGACAACAATAGTGGAGGTGAGATTGTCAAGCACGGCACTGACGAAGAAAGTGAGAACGCCAATAGTCCACAACAGAATCTTTCGATTGTTTGTGGTGATGTAATCCGTGACAACTTTGAAGCCGCGGTGAGCGTCTATTATCTCGACAATGGTCATAGCTCCAATAAGAAAGAAAAGAATCTGGGAAATTTCGGCAATCTGATCGGACAGCAGTTCCTTCACTTGGTGAGCGGCCTCTACACTGGTAGCATCGGTCATGAGGACAGTCCAAACACCCACACCCATGAGAAGCGCCACACCAGTCTTGTCAAACGCAAGAGTCTCCTCCAGAATGATACCCAGATAGCCGAGAACGAAAATGCCGCTCATGGCCATGTCGCGGTGTTCAAGAACCCAGGTGTGTTGCAGGAGGGCGGCAACAATGGCGAAAAAGATGCCGACCCCTGCGGTGCGCCCAAAGTCAGATGTGTGTGTTCCGACATCGACAACATCCTTGGCTGGGTCAGGGTGAATCATCTCAGGGGTTGGTGCATCAATTTCCAGATGAAGGACATCTGGCGCCTTCTGTTCGGAAGGCGGCAGAGGTGATGCTCCATTGGAAGACGACTTGACTTGCTCTGCTTGGCGCTCCGGAGCCACCATAGAAGCGGGAAAACGCTTCACCCGTCGCGGACATGACGATTGCGCAGAGCAATGGGAGAAGGTAGTTAGCGTAGTGCGAAAGGCGCTGGCACGGAGACCAACGGTGTTAATAAAAGCCATGTTCAGAGATGGAGAGAAGATGGACGCCGGCGACGGGTGGGCAATGCGACGGGAGGTGATGTTGCTCGACACGCAAGGTCCAAACAAGAGACGCTTATCACTGGTTATCAAATGCGGGCGATCGTCATACCGAAGGTAGATGGTGGCGCTGGCGCTGAGATGCACCACAGATTTGCGCGTTGTCGCTTCGGAACATCCGAATCGGAAGCTATCGGCCGTGACGGCGGCGGAGAGGGCACGTGTCCTGAATGGCGGCGGATGGCGCCAAAGATCCTCGCAACGGAAAACACTTGGACCAATCGTTCGCAGCCCACATTCGCCACATGCAAGCAACGACGCAAGCTGTTGCACGGCGAAGCCGTGAATTTCGGTTATTTTGCGCCGTGCTGCTGGCAGCGCCGGCACGCGCAGGTCGAGCACAGTGTCGGCGAGCACCTTCCGCGGTGAAGACATTCTTGGAGCGCCATAAGATACCACGGAGCCCCATCTGGTCAGGTATGGCACCAATACACCTTTGGTACTTTCCTCTCTTCTTCCCACATCGATGCCATCGAAATCATCAATCATTGGCTTGTGCACTCCTAACTACTTTTTAGCACGCGTTTGATCCCAGTTTTGTTGCACAAGACAACATCTGTTGCACGTCCAGGACAGCCACCGCACCCACGCCGTACATCTCTCTTTACATCTCTTTTCTGTGCCAACATGATCAGAGCCAGGAAAACCCCCGCCGCCGTTCTTCTCTGTGACAACTCTAGGCGCGCGTCAGTGACACCCCGCCGAAGCATTCTTGCACAGCACTCTGATGCACAACTGGCTTCTACGTTTGCCGGCGTCACGAGTCGAATTCTTTTGCACCCCATTGACTGCGTCAAAACGCGGTTGCAATTCATTCGCGGTCGCCCCGGTTCTAACGATGCCTCGAGGCAGTTGATCCGCTTCATTGCATCTGAAGGACTGCCGGGCCTATATCGTGGCATCATTGGCGCACTGGCAGGAGTGCTGCCCTATTCAATGTGTGCGTTTTATTCTATCTCCAGCCCTCTTTTCTCTCTCCCACCTCATCCCTTCTGACTAACATCACCGGTTGTCTATATAGTATACATGCCGAGTTACGAACTCGCTCAAATGCAGCTTTCACGTTTTGGCCAGGACAAGCTCCTCGGCATTCGCCATGTCGTTGCAGGTTCTTTTGCCGGTCTTTGTGGCTCACTTGTCAAGGTTCCTGTCGATGTGGTCAAGAAACGCCTACAAGCCGGCATGTATCCTCACGTAGGTGCAGCTGTCACGTCGATTGCTTCCGAAGGCATTGGTTTTGCCGGTGGATTCCGTCAGTTTTACACTGGCTGGCGGAGCTCTATTATATATGATGTACCATACAGCGCTATCCAGTTCACCGTGCTGGAGAATGTCAAGCAGTGCGTAAGACGTCTGAAGAGAAGCGAACTAGCGGGGGTCGACCACGTAATCGTTGGTGCGCTAACTGGAATGATAACTTCCGTAATAACTGAACCAGTAAGTTGTCAAGTAGTTCACCAATATCTCAGACAACATGACTTGGCTAACCTACTATTCGTGAACAAAGCTCGATGTAATCAAGACCAGATTAATGACACAGCGAGTGAAAGGCGTTCGACCAGGATTAACAATGTACCGTGGATGGCTTCATTGTATGAAGACCATCGTGCATGAAGAAGGTCCACTTGCGTTGTGGAAAGGAACGCTGCCCCGTCTCGTTTGGGTTGGCGCAAGTAGCGCAATTTGGTATGGCACTTATCAGGCCGTTCGCCAAAATATGAACCAGAAAAGGCAAATGGCAAGAAACGATGAAGAAGGTGGTTCGATATCGCGAGGAGTGAAGTGATATTGTAGACAGCATGCTCTACTCGTACTTGACATGCGCATACTTTGGGCAGGTTATGGATGTTGTTTTGCTCGTTGTCCAAGGTCAAGAACTTGTTTCGTTCACCCTGTCTGTCTGACTCCTATGACAAGAAAGCGACCGGAAACAATTTGATGGTAAGCTTCGGAATTGTTCCTTGATTCGCAATGATTCTACTAGTTTCCCTGTGCCACAACCTCAACCCATGGTCCTCCACGCACAGTTTACACTCTACGAGTTTGCAGCAGTCCTGAGATCCAATTTCATGTAGGTGTTATGCATCTGCCTCCAAAGATGACTGCGCGCTTGTGTTGTTTGTCGAAAAGTAAGCTGTCGGGTATAGGTTTCTGTTCAAATGGAGCAAATTGCTCTTCATGGGTACGCTGTATAGTGATTTCATTCTTTGGCGAACAAGATACTGTATTTCTTTTTTGACATGATCCAGGATTCGTGCGATATGTATGTAGCGAATAACATCTCAGAGTTGCACCTGTCATCTCACCCGTATGAGAATTTCATTCTCGTAAAACAACGCATGATTGCAACCGACTTAAGCTCTTAATCTACCACGATCTCTTTGTTTGACATGCTGTTTTATGTATTCGAGACTGCCGAAACAAGTTTGTGTGTCATCAGGAAAGCGAAGTTTGTATTCATAACTCCTTTCGCATTTGACCGTAAAAGAAGAAGGAAGGGTGAACAGGAAGATGTAACACGTTCGTCTAAGTTTGGCTCTTCCACTATGCTGATAAACTGCAGTTTGGTTGTTAACGAAACAGATCAATTTGATCATGTTCGTTTCGTTGCGGTCACGAAATGCTTCTTTACCTTCGCACTTTATTCTTTCCTTCTTATGAATTGGCCCCTAAAGCAGCCACAGAAACTTAGGCTTACAACTTGGTCTCTAGCCAATATGGATATGGGGTCATCAAGAATTTTTGACCTTTAGGTTTGCCTTCTAGCTTGTCCAGGTCAAGTGATTCTTCTTTGGACAGAGTAACTGGTGCCATTCCCGCTCGTCAAACGTTGTGCAAGGGACTTCAAAAGCTTTCCAGTACCCAGCTAATACAGTACCACTCACTTCCATTGAAAATGTGTATCATTATCTGTTGTGTTCGTCAAATGAAACGAGAGTAGAAGGCTACTTTCTAATTGCAGGAAAAAGAAATTAATAATTTAATAAATGTGCACCATGCCATGCATTGTTTCTCCTTGTTCTAACCTTACTGAAAGTGAGTCGCCACACCACTGGGTCTGGTGCTGCTTCCATAGTCATTCTTTTCCATGGCATATCATGATGATATAATCGCTACCCAACTCTGTACATCTCTTTACTTCGGAGAGAAAGACGAAAAGACGCGATAACCAGGTCAAGACTTGCTGGTTTGTCAAAGACGAGAAGTACATTCACGTGCAGGTGGACAACCCTGCCTGAAGTACGACCTTGGTTTTAATTCAAGAGTGACGACATTCATCGCTTTGAGAGTCGAAATGAATTGGCCATGGCCAACCCCCCCACATCCTGTTTATCCCCAACAACCGTTGGATACGCGTCCACCCCAGGTCCAGAAGCCTCCTACGCCATATTTGCCACCGCCCCCACCTATCGCACAACTGTTGCCGCCAGTCAATTTCTATGGGAACCTCCCGATCCCACCCCCACCAGCCTTCAGGCAGTTCCCCACACCATCTTCCCAAGTACACCAGATTGGTTATTGCACTGCAAGCCCGCCTTATATTCCATCACACCATAATCCATCACCCCAACAGAACAGTTCCGAATTTCAACCAGGATATAACCATCAGCGTCGATGGAACCGTCATCAATCAATTCGTGTGAAAGATAGGAGGAGTCGGAACACTAACTTGTCTCGTGTGCAAGATGCCTCAAGAACTTCAATTTCCCAGCAACAAAGTAATAAGAAACAACACTGCGTTGACCAGGCTGCCGCCCAGGAGGTGCTGTCACGGTTAAATGCGAAGCTCCCTGGATCATCGCCTGCTGATATTGAAGCGTGGGTGAGCGCGAGGAAAGCCAACTGGCCAAGTAAGGCGAACGTAGAGCGAAAAAAAGCCGCCACTCTGAAGCGGCAGCAAGCTGGGGCGCTTGATACTACCTCTCGTAACGCATCACAGGTTAGGCATAAATCTGACTGCACGCAGCGTGATTTGGATGCATCTCGAAACGTCCTTTCACGACTCAATGCCAAGCTGCCGGGCTCTTCTCCACAAGAAATTGACACATGGGTGAAAGCCCGAAAAGCAAATTGGCCCAGCCGAAGGAATGTTGAGAGGAAATTATTGGAAGAAGCGCAGAAGAACGAGACGAAAGAAAAGATAAATGAAGCCAACAGTGCTTCGGGAGCGATGGAAAAACTGGGTGACTACAGCAGTAGTGAGGATGACGATGAAAAGGTTGAAGATAAACAGAAAAAAGCTCATATTAATCGTGGGAAACGAACGCGAAAGAAGCAGGGAGGACGGGGCAAAGATAAGAATTCAAGGAGAAAGGTGCAGGTGCGAGCTTCAGATGGAAAGCCGACTTTACTAAGAATGCTTCTGGAGAGAGAGATTAGACAAGAGCAGTCAGTTCTGTTACAGGCATTTCGTTATATAATCACCAAGAAGGCGTTTGAAATGAGTTAGAGAACCATTTCTCAGAATGCTGTATAGAACCGAAAGTTCAAGTGTTTTCTCAGTGCATAGAGATGTTTCATAATAGAAGCCAGACATTCGTAGCAGGCTGCGAGAGACCCAAGTTGTAGCGCTCCTTTTCAGCTTGTGGATGTGTCTCTTCACTATGCCCACCCTCCTCGTTTGGTTTCCTTCGTTCACCTGCGATCGAATGCCCCTCTAGGAGTAAAGAAAAGCTTCGAGCTTTTCATCCACCCCTACAAGCCCGCTTTCTTTCGAGGCATTCTTCCCGACGAGGACCCTTGCAAATACTAGAAGATAGAAAACCACGAGTTTGATCTTTGACGACTTGTGCTTTCCCGATGCCGCGGCACCAATACCGCACTGCATCACTGCCGCACTGTAAAGAAATTCAGTGTAATTTGAGTTTTTCCATGAAGTTGTTATGACTCTCTCCGCTTCTGCCTCTTCGTCAGAAATACTGACGGAAAACGATGCGAACGAGTAGCTCCCGTTGAGCAGCTCTCTCTCCCGCGCTTCGACACGTCTTCTAAAAACTGACGAGAGAATCAAGCGTTGCTAGAAGGAAAAGCACACAAAAGAACCAGAGAGAGATTTCAGATACCATCCTCGAGCCGAAGGACTGCATCGTTTCGAGAAGGTGTAGAGAAAGTTCGTTCCAAAGGGTTTAGAGACGTGAACCATGGTAGCCTCTTCAATCTTCATTTTGGATTCTCGAGGGAAGACTATCATTTCAAGAAACTTTCGTGGAGATGTACCAATGGATGTCATAAACATATTCAAACAGAGAGTCTTCGAAGCAGAAGATGACTCCCAAATAACACCATTCTTCAGAAACGAAGAGAAAGGAATAACCTTTATTCATGTCCGTCATGCTAACATTTATTTGGTCGCAGTAACCCGCCGGAATTCAAACGCAACCATGATCCTTTCGTTTCTATATAAATTAGTGCAAGTCTTCACAGAGTACTTCAGGGATGTTCATGAAGAATCTATACGAGACAATTTCGTGGTGATCTACGAGCTTCTAGATGAAATGATGGACTTCGGCTTTCCGCAAATATCTGAATCAAAAATCTTACGAAAGTATATCACTCAAGACTACAATGTGTCGGAGTCATTCGGTGCCTTACCAGTAGCAGCAACGAATGCAGTTTCGTGGAGAAGTGAGGGGATCAAGCACTCTAGAAACGAGGTATTCCTCGATGTAATTGAAAAGGTTAACATTCTCGTTTCAGGATCAGGGAACCTACTGCGTTCAGAAATCGTTGGAAAGCTTGTCATGAAGTCTTATCTGAGTGGCATGCCCAACCTGAAGCTTGGCCTAAACGACAGGTTGCAGTTTGAGGCAAGTGCGGCCCGAGGTGGCCCGGAAAGGAAGGGAAAGTCCGTGGATTTAGAAGATATTAAGTTTCATCAATGTGTTCGACTTGCTAAGTTTGAAAACGATCGTACAATCTCATTCATACCACCAGATGGCACCTTCGAACTCATGAGCTATAGGTTGAACACGCAGGTGAAACCGCCTATTTGGGTTGATGCAGTTATAGAACAAAGAGCTACGCGGGTAGACTACACTGTGAAAGCGCGGACACAACTGAAACCACGGGCTATTGCGAACAATGTCAAGATTGCAGTCCCGGTGCTTCCAGATGTAGTTTCGCCGAGCTTCAAATGCACATCTGGAAGAGCAAAGTACGCTCCTGAAAAAGATGCCGTGGTTTGGTCAATCAAACAGTTCAAGGCTGGAAGAGACGCTGTTATGCGTGGGCATTTCTCACTACCTAGTATTGGGAAGGCGACAGAGCGAGAGAATTCAACTAAGCGACCAATTTCCGTTGAGTTCGAGGTACCATACTTTACAATATCTGGTTTGCAAGTTAGATTCCTGAAGGTGATGGAGAAGTCTGGATATCAAGCAGCGCCATGGGTTAGGTATAAGATGATAGCAGGAGATTACCAAATTCGTATGTCATAGAAAAACTAATGACTGTATCGCAGTATACAGAGAGAGCAACTCAACATTGTTAGAACGATAGGACGCTCGCAGTCTTTGAGTCATTTGGCATCTGAGGACCGTGGAAGTACTGATGATCAAAACATTCCAGAGGTCCCAGTCACTGTAGATACCGCAACAACCTCATTTCACGCAAAGGAAAGCGCGGTCCTGTATACTTCGTATAGCATCAACCGTTTACTTCGAACTAAACAGCTAACAAGCAGGCATCGGATGCGTAATGCGAGATCTACTTCCATGTGGACACCATGGCGCCAGGGGATGCAAAAAGAATGGCTTCTTTCGTCTTCGGACGCAAGATGCAGAGATACGCAGAGTTACGCATGTTTTCACTTCTAAAACCGTGGAGTTGCTGACCGAAACTTGGAAACAAACGCTGCGAGGCATTGCCACAGGCACCAAAAGACAGCTTTGCAACAAATGTGAGTGAAATACAGTGTGCGAAATAAGAATAGATCGAAAAATCTTTGTCGTTCGCAAGCCAAATGTCAGCAGCTGAGCCTGCGTTTTGGCTTGCGACCTGAACAAAGAGCCCCCAAACCGCACATAGACACAATGGGTTCATCCGAGAATTAACACTACCCCCAAAACTGTTTCGGGTCTGTCGGCCCCGAAACAGTTTCCCAAACGTTCTTGACATGTAAGCAAAAAGCATGTTGACGTTTATCTCGCATGTAAACACTTGTTTCCATGTGCGTGAGGATAGATATGACACCCTATCCTTCGAAAACTGTATGGGGTACCGGAAACGTGTTTCCCATATTTTGTGACGATCACAAAAATTAAAAAACTTCTTGCGAAACATATGCTTTTTTGGGGTATGGATCAGCCACTTTGGACCTATGTAGAAAGCAAAGAATCATTCAACGTCGTTTTGTATTGCATCTTCTATCTACCAAGGAAGACGGAAGACAATCTGGGTTTTCCATATTTAGTCAATCAACTCGATATAGCGTACCCCATACTCGGTTCCCCATATTTCAAGAAAATTGGTAATGTTTTGTTATACGGATGTCTCTACAGTCATTTCCTTGATTTTTTAATAAAATATGGGCAATAATCTGGGTTCCCCATATCTTTCGGGGGCTATATCGGTGAGCGCACCTTGCCAGGGTGCACTGCACCTTCTGACAGGACTAGTGCACCCAGGGTGAGTGAGTGGGACCAGCGCACCCCGCCTCACCCAAAAAATTGTGAGGAAAATACCTCACCCTGGTGTCATGGGGCTAGTAAACAAGTATATGCCGCACCCTTTGCAAGCCGTGAGCCGCTGCACAGTTAAGTCTTTTCAGCCTCCTCAAAGGTCCAACGACCTCGTTTTCCAAATTCCTTGGGAAGGTAGAGATTAAAACTTGTCACTGCACGTGCGAACTTTTCTCGTTTGCGATTGCTCTTTTGTTTCGTTCCGCGTCGTCATGGGACCCGGGGGTCTGTTTGCCAGAGTTGCTCAATGGCTAGCCAATGAAATTATTGTCAAAGGCTTAGCGAACAACCCTGCTTTCCAACGTTTTGCCGTACGCTCGTCTCAACAAGCCAAAGAACTATCAAAGTCGGCGGCAGAAGCCGCAAAGAACATATCGGAAAGTGAGAGTTTTGTTCAAATAAGAAAGGTAAGACTTGTTTACTCCGTATAGAATAGACGTATTTTGCCCCAGTCAAATCCGATGTCGGTTTAATCTAACAACATTGCTTATTTCGCTTCGAATCCAGGAATCTGAGGCATTTCGGAACCAAGCCAAAGACTTCGCAAGTGCACTTCGAGAGGAAATTGAGGAGAGTGTTCGAAGAGCTGGACAGGGAAAAGATTCCCAAGCACCACCAACACGAAAGTGAAAATTGCGTCATTCAACAACCTTGTCAAGTGGAACTTTCGAGCTTTTGCGATTCAATAGGCAGAGAAGATAATAACACAAGTGTTATGCGGATTCTATCGAATGTTTCAATGTCGTGCTCTTGATCCGCGCTGGATAGGGGTATTTCGGCTAATACAAACCATACCAAGTATGGGGATGTCTGACGGACGCTCGCTGGAAGACGCTAGTGAACCGCATGCTTTGTGCTCTAATCCAATGTCTCCTGTGGGCAGTGTGTCATAGACCTCTGGGGTTTTTGTTCGACGTCATGATTTGGTTTACATTGCAACTCATCGCGGAACACCTTTCTGTCCTAGAACGGAAAGCAATCTGAATTTCAGAAACAAGGAGCCGCAAACATCCATCTAGATTGGTGCCAATTGAGTGCATGTAAACCGAGTTTTTCTGTTCCTGATGTGCATGGGTGATGCTGATGCAATCAGCAGCTACGTGGGTGGTATTTACTGTTCTTCCGTGGGGGTTTTCTTATTCTATCCCGCTGTCAACAAGTGGCCTCAGCCGGGTTTAAGAGTTGTTTTCGTCTTCGCCAAAGTTCGCATAGACATTTGGATTTCGCACGAAGTGGGCTTGCGCTAGCCATACTTAAGCCGTGAAAATTGTACTTGACTCCTCGCCATAAACTCTGAAGACAACAGCGTATGACTTTTCTCTTGCTGCAGCAATATCCGTCCGGGCATCAAGGGCCAAAGCATCCATCCGACTATGAGTAACGCCCTCTCTATCTTTTACGCGTGCAATTGTTCAATTACTACCTTGTGCAGTGAATATAGTTTATTAGCCTCAGATTTATATCATGTTTGAAGAATATCTTATCTTAATCCAATGCAGAAGAGAGTCTCATTCTTTGTAGAGTTAATGAATCGAAGATGAAATTCTAGAGGAAGCTGCCTCGATACAAGGATTAATTGTCGAACTTGCCGTAATGATGTACAATCAACACAATATGCCAGTTCGACAAATAAACTATAGATCAAGTCGATTTCCATTTCCCTAGTTTCTGCATACGTTGCTGGATATTAGGTGCCGTCGGTAGTCAGTCTCATAAGGATTGGAGCGCGTCCGCTGAGGTCTTGCTGTGTCCACCAGGTAAGCCGCGCTTGCCAGGACCAACCTTTGCTTAATGCTCGTTCTCATCATGCACGCTGAGAGATAAACCCAAGACACCGGGACTACTCTTCTCGCAGACTGGATTACCTTTGCTGGCCGACACATTTTTCACGTCATGGTGCTGGTAGATATTGACGGTCTGCAGGTCGTCTTTCCGTACCCGTCTCTGTATCCAGAGCAGTACAATTACATGGTGGAGCTCAAACGAGCTCTTGATTGCGGTGGACATGCTCTTCTCGAGATGCCGAGTGGGACTGGGAAGACGATCACGCTGCTTTCTTTGATTACTGCGTTCCTTTCGACGAGAAGCGCCGACAAGAGCGTTCGAAAGTTCGTATATTGCACGCGAACTGTTGAGGAGATGCAGAAAGTAATGGATGAAATGAAGATTCTCGTCGCCAGTAGAGAAAAGGAGCTTGGAGTTCCGAATGACCTTGTAACGGTTGGACTGGCCTCTAGAAGACACTTATGCATTCACGAATCCGTCAGTCGTATGGAAGGTTCTGCAGTTGATAGTGGTTGTCGAGCCCTTACTTCTTCTTGGGTGCGCGAAAGAATGGAAGATGACGAGGCAAGAACAGCACCTTTCTGTAAGTACTTCGAAACTTACGACCGTGAGGGTTTAGATCATATCCTCGCTCCGGGAGTGTATAATCTTGTGGACCTTCGTGTCTATGGAAGCCGTCGTCGTTGGTGTCCGTATTTTTTGGCTAGACATTCTATTATGATCGCTAATATACTGGTATACTCTTATCACTATCTCCTGGATCCCAAGGTTGCGGGGGTCGTGTCTTCCGAACTTCCTCCCGAGAGCATAATTGTGTTTGGTAAGCAAAAAATCTTCCCCCATATCCCATCGAGACCGTTTATCAAGTGTTTAACCGCGATCTGAATGACTACAGACGAAGCTCACAACATTGATAACGTTTGCATAGAAGCCCTTAGCGTGGATCTGGAGGAGCCCACGATACGTAGAGCGCTTAGAAATATCACTCAGTTGAATTCAGCAATATATCGGGCAAAGGAATCGGCTGTGGAGAGATTGAAAGGGGAGTATCATCGTTTAGCCTCTGGTTTACCACTGGCTGAATTGAATGCTGAAGCTATTCGACCAGAAGAAGGTCATGTTTTCGCTGGTGGGGAAGAAATTCCTGCAGCTCCGGTTCTGCCAGGGGATGTGCTTCGAGAAGCAGTCCCAGATTCAATTCGTAAGGCGGAGGAATTTGTTGAGTTTCTGGACAGGCTGACAAGCTTTCTTGAGAAACGAGCGGATAGGGAAATTGTGACACAAGAGCAACCCATTCCTTTCCTGCGACAAGTTGCAATTGCATGTGGTGTAGAAGACAAAAAAGTCTTCAAGGCTACGTACGATCGTCTAATATCTCTGTTAATGACAGTTCATGTTGCGAGCTGGTCTGACTTCAGACCTTTGCTAACGGTGGGAGACTTCATTACTCTACTTGCTACCTATGAAAAGGAGGGAATGGCGGTAATAACAGAACCGTACAATGATTTCACAGGAGATTACGAGCCAGTGTTGCGGTTGGCTTGTCTTGATGCATCTTTGGCAGTCCGTTGGGTTATGAACCGTTTCAGGACAGTGGTAATCACATCAGGAACTCTGAGCCCTCTCGATACATATCCCCGTATGCTTAACTTTTCCGTCGCCGTTTCGGCAAGTTTCAACATGTCCTTGGAAAGAAGATGTGTATGTCCGTTGATCATGACACGAGGATCAGATCAACTGGCACTTAGCTCGAAGTATAGTGCTCGCCAAACCTCCGATACTTCTCGAAATTACGGGCATGCCTTGATTGCCCTTGCAGGGTCTGTACCGGATGGCATCGTTGTGTTTTTTGTGAGCTATGTTTTTATGCAACAAGTGGTAAAGGTGTGGACAGAAGAAGGAAACCTTCTCGACGAAATACGAAGATTGAAGCTTTTGTTCGTGGAAACTCAGGACCCTGTGGAAGCATCGCTTGCAATCAAAAACTACAAGGATGCCTGCGATAGCGGACGAGGAGCTATTTTGCTTAGTGTGGCAAGGGGGCGCGCAGCAGAAGGCATAGATTTTGATGGACAGTACGGACGGGCAGTGATACTTTTTGGGGTCCCTTTCCAATATACCGAGTCCAGAGTGCTAAAAGCTCGGCTACGGTTTCTGGCAGAAAAGTACCAGATACAGGAGGACGACTTCCTTGTTTTCGATGTAAGTTTCGTCTTAATCTTTTTTCGAAGTCGTTTTCCAAGCTGCTGTGATGTGTTACGAGGGGAGATCTAACAGGTGGTTAATCAAATATGATAACAGGCAATGCGCCAGGCTGCTCAGTGTGCTGGGCGTGTGATCCGGAACAAGAACGATTACGGGATCGTTATCTTCGCGGACAAACGATTTACGCGCGCCAAACTAAGAGGCAAACTTCCAAAGTGGATTTCACAGTTTCTTTCTGTTGAATCCTTGGACCTTGACCTCGGCACCGCTATTGCGGAAGCACGTAATTTTTTGCTTGAGATGGCGCAACCAACGGCTGCAAAGTCCCGAGCGGAAGGGAGGCCACCAGAGAACTACGAATTCATTGGAAGCCGGGCAGCAGAAGACCACGCTTAAAAGAAAGGTAACACCCTACAGCCCTTACAATGTTTAATGAATTCGTTTATATGAGCGTCTATGATGTGGAAACGCCCGTCGACGAACTAATTATAATTTGCAAACTTACTACAAGGAACGAATCACTCCACAGCAGTAAATCACAAGGACGATATCTCTTTTTTCGCTCTTCGTACAGTAGCGGGAAGATGCCATCAATGATCCCCAGGAACAAAAACTGCCGGCAATAACTCTTTGACCCAGCGGCAGCGTGGGCCGAGAAACCAAATTATGGGTTGACAGATTACTCCAAAGCGGACTGCACATTCTGTGACAATGGATACACCAAATGAAGATGCTTAACGTATAGTACGTGCACTCATCGTAGGCGTACCAAAACCAGCTTAATGAGGAATTACATGCAGAGAACCAAGGACAACCTTGTTCTCAAGGACTGAGCCATCCGGAATCATGATAGTGTTTCCAGGGTTTGCTACGACGATTACGGTTCCTTTTAGAGTAGTATTAGCTCCGAAGTAGACATCACCTGAGACAGTGAGATGGTCAAGCTCCAAGATATCTGGAATGCTTCCCAGACGCTCAAGATATTGCGCGACCTTCTTAAACTCCTTCCCAAGCTTAATCACAGGAGTTGTGGCAAATTGGCGAGCAGGGTTCATGACAAGCGATCCAGATTTCAGGTTATACATGTTGCTCTGAATGAGCATGAGATCGGAGGTGGACTTGACAGGAAGGAAGCGAGAACGAGGAACGTTGACACCGCACGCATTGTTGAAGTATCCAATGGCGGCACCAATTGCCGTTTCGAGCTGGATGACTTTAGTTCCCTTGACTTCCTTGTTGTTGACGATGATATCAAGTTTCATTTCGCCGGACTGCATGACGCGCTTGATTGCTCGCAGAGAGACCCAAATGTTGTTGGTGTTAAACACCTTGAACTTGGAAACCGACTTGAATTCTTCAATGTACTTGCTTGGGACCTGGGCGACCTCCAACAGGGACACTTTGCCATCATACGAGATAATGGTACCACCCTTGATATCAGCACGGGTCTTGTCTGTGAGTTCCATGCAGTACTCGACTTCGCGATCAACAAGGTTCTTGAGAATGTTGAGGTCGACAGTAGCGCCAAGATTGTCAACGTTAGAGACAAATATATATTCCTTGCCTTGTGCGAGAAGGGTATCAACCAAGCCCGAGGAGTAAATGGACTGGAAGAAATCGCCATGACCTGGTGGGTACCAGTCCTCATGGGCATAGTTTTCGTGCGTGAGCGGCATCGGCTCGAGAGACTCCTTGACGATCCTGGGGTAGCGAGACTGCTGGAAGGTAGTGATGGTAACACTGGTGTCCTGGTACTTGCGGATGATCTTTGCGGTCTCAGAATCAGTGTTAAAGGAGTTCATGAGCAGGAGCGGAACGTTGGCCTTGGGATGGTTCTTGTTGAGCTGACCAATCTGCTGAACAATGAGGTCCAAGAAGGTAGTGTCGTCGCGCACTTCGATGACGCTCTTGGGCCCCTTGCAGCCCATGGAGGTTCCAAGGCCGCCGTTGAGCTTGAGCACAGCTAGCTTGGACAGCAGGTTGGCTTGCTCCTCGTCTGTGGCAGGCTGTGGCAGCGTGTCATACTTCTGTAGCATGTTTTCACTGGGCTGCTCGATGAGATCCCACTTGATTTCGGCCTTCTTGGAGCGTTCGCTCATGTAGCGGCCGTACAACTCGACGAAACCGACGGTCTCAGAGTCGGTCATCTTCTCGAGTTCAACGGCGGCCATCTGGTTCATGACGGTGAGCTTTTCGCTGACGGTGGAGGCGGCGGATTTGTCCATGACGCCTTTGAAGTCCTGCAAAGAGCTGGAGTCGCGGTTCATGGCTGCTTTTCCGTTGGGCATCATCGTGACTCCAATAGACGGGCGGAATTGCGGCGGGAGTGCGGCGAGATCGCGGCAGAAGACTCCACGGGTGAAGCTGATGGAAAAGGGGCAGGTACGAACTGGGGCAGGTACCGAACAGAGGGGTGGGTGGAAAGGCGCCGGTGCGGAAGAAGGGCGGGCTGGAGGGCGGGCTGGAGGGCGGGCTGGAGGGCGGACCGGAGGGCGGGCTGTGGCGCGGCGAGGTGCGAGGCGGGCGGCCACGGGCGCGGCACATATACCAACGGTGCCGAAGGTAGCGCCGCGCGGCATTGGCGCGCGCGCGCGCGGGGCTGGGCAGAGAGCGGTGGTGGGCGGAGCGGTGTCAGTCGCACGCGCCAGCCGCACAAACGATTGGCGCGCTCTGCGCGTGAATCTTCCGATCTACCAGATCCGTGTCACGTCGCGCCGCTCGTGGCCACGTTGCGCGCGCGCCGTGAACAGGCGCGCGTGCTGGCGCGCGCGCTGGCGCGCGCGCGGAACAACGGCGCGCGCCGCGCCGCTTGGCGCGCGCGCATTGGCCGCGGCGCGTCGCGGCGCGGCGTGGCGGTGCTCGTGCCGCCGAAGCCGTCGATGATCCTCCGCATGCAGCCCGCATGATCTCGCGCCGCCGTTGCTCGCGCAGCCGTCGCGCTCGGCGCGTGTGAGTCGTGGCGCGTCGCCCCGGCCGCACATCGCCGCGGCGCATCGCTCCGCCCTCCACGCCCCCGCGCTCATGGCCGCCTTCGTCCTCGCGCTGCCGCGGCCGCGCCGCCGCGCCCGCTGCGCGCCGCCGCCCGCGCTCACCTTCGCCGCGCCGCCGCGCTGTCTGGCCGCCGCGTCCTCCAAGTCGTCGCGCCCGCTGCCGCCGCCTTCCGACTTGTCGCAGGCCATTCGCGACCGTGTGCCGGCGCGCATACTGCCCCTGCTGGCGGCGCGCCTGAACGACGCGCGTCACCCCCTCACCCCGCAGCTGTGGCGCCAGGCGCTCAACGCCTGTCTTACCGCACGGAACCCCAATGCAGTCGCGGCCGTGCTGTTCCGCGGGCTCAACTCCCCGCTGGCAATGCGCTTGCACATATCTTTCTTTGTGCAGCCGCTCAGGTTTCTCGCCTCTACCTCCAAGTGGAATCTGGTCTTTCCGCTGCTTGATAGCATGTGGGCTGCCGCCAATGCAGTCGCCCCGGATGAGAAGCTCATCGTCAGTCTGGCCAATACCGCCGTCAATCGAAATAGTTACCGCGTCTCGCTCAAGCTCTTCGGTCTCATGCGTCACCACGGAATTGAAATGGGCCCGTTTTCGTACTCGGTGCTACTCAAGTCACATGGCCGCGCAAACAATGTTGTTGCCGTCAAGTCTGCGCTGGCAGAGATCAGTCACAGAGAGCTCCAAATGGATTCTGTGTTACTCAATTCCGCAATCGATGCTCTAGTGCGATGTAATGACCTTGCCACCGCCATGCGCATGCTGTCCGACGATGCCAACAAACCGCTGCTTGATGTCGCTAGCTACAACACCATCATCAAGGGCTTTGCGCGTCGCGGGCTCGTTGCAAATGCTTTCGGCGTCATAGATACAATGAAAGCTACCCGCTGTTCTCCGAACCAGGTCACCAGGAACACGTTGCTTTCCGCTTGTGTTCAAGCTGGTGACTTTGACAGAGCATGGCGCCTCATCGACGACAAAGAAGCTGGCTTGCCGCCCATCAACTCTTCTCCTACTACCCCCGCGCTTGATGCCTCCCCTGCTCCTCCACAGCGGCGTAACGCCGAACAGAATGACTCCTCTTCATTACAGTTGACCATAGCAATGACTTCCTTGATGTCTGGACTGGCAGATGCCGGCAAGGTGGATGAAGCGCTTAAGCTGTTCAACCGAATGAAGGAAAAAAACATTCCGCCCTCTTCCATTACCTATGCCTCTATCATTTCGGCATGCTTCCGTAATAAGGAATGCGATCGCGCCAGGGAAATGTTCCAATCATTTGTTGATGATGACGTTATTTCGCTTGAAGTTTGCAATGCGTACATGTCTGGTCTCTGCAATTCTAGACAGGCGGAGAATGTGCAACTGGCAGCAACTGTTCTAGGCGACATGCTTTCCCGAAAACTCCACGTGTTCCCTGACATACATAGCTTCAATTGCCTGTTGGACGGCTTGGTTGGCATCAGCAATTTTGAGCAGGCGGAGCATACCATGAAGCTCATGCATGCGAATAAGGTCCGTCCCACGATAGCATCGTTTACAATTCTAATGAAAGGTTACAGTGATAGTGGTCAGTACGGACAAGCCAAGCGAACGTTTCGTGAGCTTTCGCGCCGGAGAGTTCGGCCTGACCGCATTGCCCTCAACGCGTTCATAAACGTTTGCGTGCGGTCTGGTGACATGGCTGCAGCGGAGCATGTTGTTGGTTACATGGAGCAACGGAAAGGGGCAATCAGCCCAAGTGTTCAGAGCTACGGCCCATTGATTGCCTCATATATGCGTCACGGGAAGTTCGACCAGGGGTGGGAAAGTTACGAACGAATGCGTTCACAAGGAATTCCGCTGAACGAGTACTTAATGCAATACATGACGATTCAGCTGTCTCAAAATGATGGGCGGGTAAGAACAAAACAAGTGCAAACTTGCGCACAGCTTTTGAAGGATGGCTTGACTGATGGGATCAGTGTTAAACTGCTCCGAAAGTGTCGAAAAAAAATGCTGGCTGAGCTAAAGAGTAGACGAAGTCGGGAGGCTCTCAACCAATTAGCCAACGAACCAGAATTCCGACCTCCCAGCGAGCAAATATTTGATAGACATGGATGGAATAAGATTGACTCTGGGTGGCGTGTATTATAAGGATGTTCTTCCACAGGAAGATGTTGTACTGTTTACCAAACGGATCATACACACTATGTATCGTTTCGATTACCTCCTGCTGTTTTCTGGAAAATGGCGACATTTCCCGTTTGGCCCCGTGTTATGCGTAATTCGTCATCGAGATACGTAATGTCGGCAATCTGAAAAGCGCGAAAGGTTTTCCAGTTATCTGCAAACCAGCTGAAGAAACCGCACTTCACATTTTCCGGCTCCCAGATTTGACGCTCTTCACTCGTGGCTCTTAGTCGCCCTTGTACTTGGATATCCAACGAGACTTCGTTTCCTATCACTGGAAGTTCGAAGGTAACGCTTTCTTCAAACGTACTCGTTCCATCCTCGCCGACGATAGTTTGAGTTATGTCCCCGACAGTGGCGTTCGGCAACAAGCGCTGAAGACCTGTGACGCCACCAAAGTATCTTGTGATAGCGCTAGATGTGTACGCTAGACTCCATTGCCCGGAAAGTCTTGGGTCTTCTGTCGGAAATTGCGGCGGATAGTTGTCCTCAAGCGCCTCTATCACTTCTTCCAAGTCTGCTTCTTCGGCAGTCATTGTCTCAGCGTCTGGATCAATGTCCAAACCTCGGTTGAAGCCTTGTAACCTATTGAAAAGTGTTTGCTTGAGGTCCGATACACTTGATTTGGGGCTTGGTGCGTCTTTCTGTTGAACGCAAACAATCCGTGGTGCAAGCGACGGTCTTGGACGACATCGTACATACGCAAAAGTTTTCGCCGGACCGTCTTCTGTGCTTGGGATTTGCTGCTGGGGACGACAAATCTGTAAAGTCGGAACAAAACCTACCATTGTTGAAAGCAATGTACCAGAATGATATTGGGAAATATCTGTGTAGGCTGTAGATTAGTATTCCTTCTTATGCGTCTGGTTTCAGTTCGCGGCAGTACTGTCGAGGGAATGCAGATAGACACCAGCGTAACGTCCTGGATACCCTTCAACCTTTTCATGCACGGGACCAAATGGGTTCCTGCCAGGAACAATTGGGTGCGGTGGGCGCGATGTGCGCATGTGCGGAATCCGCGCTGCGGATCAGCGGATCCAAGGGCGACCTCGGAGCTCGAACTGGCTGGATCAAACCAATTTGACTAATCATTTGTTGTCACGTAGGTAATTACAAATTATGCTGAACTTGCTGTATTCTTGTCGATATTTGAATACAGAAATTTGAATTCGATCCGCTATCATCTTTGAATTGCACCTGAACCAGTGGGAGAATCTGCAAGCCGGAACGCACTTCATGTCATCATGAATGATACAATCAATCATCATGATGTCATGATCTGATTCCTGGTATACCCGCATTCGCAACCATGCACCTCAGCACGTTTCCGACTCACCAGTGAGCACGTCTTGCAAGTATCTGTCATTGGCATCGTTCAGCTTTCACAAAAATTGTACTGCCTGTTTCTGAACATGGGTAACAACAGTTCTAAAGCTGACAAAGCTTCAGGTGATTCACAACCAATTGAGCAGGAAAACAAAGTTGCCCTTCCGTTCAGGATTCCGAATCCATTTAAGTTTGTATATGAAGTATTGCAAGCGTTTTTCAATGCTATGGCATGGGCCTTTAACGACTTCTAAGGTGAAGGAAAGTCTATCGTCTATTTTGTGATTCAAAAGGAATGAATCTAGTATCGGATTTCAAACCAAAAACTGTGCTGACGCCCGGTCTCGAGTTGTTCGGTAAATTGATTCGATCTCTATTGCAGCACAGCTTTTTGTAAGGCATTCAACAGTGCTGCATGCTTCGGACACGCATCCTTAACCCAAAACACTTTCCATTACCTGCGGACCGGGAGTGCTGAATGCTGCTGAGCATTATATCTTGAGGAATCGAACTTTGTCGAAACGTTTATGTTCGTCAGCGATGCGCCACGGACAGGATTTGGCTGTTGGTGAAAACATCAGAAATTGGCCTGAGATGATACAGGTACTGACGTACTCGCAAAGGCTTTTCTAGCGAGAGAGCGTCTCTTTGACGAGAAGCGCTCTATATTACGCCGGAATTAGGCCGAAATACCCGTAGAAAGTGGCAAAGACAGAGAGAAGCACTGAACGCAATCTTTCTCTTCCCGTTTCTGTATGCCATCAAATGTTAGTTCGATCTCTGGAAATCATGGAAGCGACCTTTTGTATCAATGAATCGCTTCTAAGTAGGAAAACCAGCACCTTTCCGAAACGATCAGTAGATTTCCTTGATGTCGGCAAATTCATGTCTTTGTTTAAACTATGAACTCTGATACTTCTTGCATTTCTCGTACCACGGTTTCGATAAGTTGATAACTTCAAAGGACGCAGATGCTACGTTCTAACACGACAACAAGACTCAGCAGCAGAGAATCGCTTTGTCTCACTACTCCTCTGTGAAAAGCCGAGCATATAGCGCCTGTAAGCTCCAACGAACTGGAATTTCTCACACGGATTGAACATATGCCCGAGTTCTAAATCAGAGTCCGACAAAGGAAGTTTCGATCGCAGGAAATGCCCATCTGCGGAAACAAGCTGTGCTGCACAACCACGACCCGTGGCTATTGGCTCACACAGATTAAATACCCCACGAACATGAGGATGGCTCTTCTCTCTGTATCGTAGGCACGCTTCCGTATGTGCGTCGCGCAACACCCGGTCCGAGGCACTGACGTAATGCAAACCAAGGTAATCGAGAATTGCCTGGCGAGGGACACCTTCAACCATGTTTGCACCCGGCCACTCTGCATCTGGTACAATGTACAAGCTTATGAGTCGTCGCATCTCATCATGGAGAGGGAGGGCGTCAGAAATCATTGCCAAACCATCGGCGGTCAAAGGTACGACTGGATGAGCAATCACAACTACATCACCATTGATATTCGCTTCAAAATTGACTAGCGAAAGTTCTTGCATCCTTTCTTCGATTAAACGATCAACTAAAGCTTTTGATTCAGGACTCGGAAATACAGCAATGTACAAGCTGTTGTTCATCATAACTATCCATCGAATCATCACGAGAGTGTAACACTCCAAGGGCAATCCATCGACGAAACAAGACGGTAGCGTCACGGACGTGGAAGTCACCATTTTCGGTCTCAAAGTTACCAATCATAGAGAGAGGTTTCTTGACGCATGTAGGAATCGGGGTGGTGTCATAAAAGACACATTTAAGGGTCGACAGTTTGACTTCTGAGATTCATTCAAAGATGAAAAGAGCTGTTTAGCACTCTTGAAGAACGTTTGAGCAATAATATCATCTGAAGTATCACGAGCAACCTTTTCAGCCAAAGAATATTGTTGTGTAAACGAATAGAAGAACTCAGATGTAGCATGCCCAATATCAACGGGAAGAGAAGAGCGTAGTTCAATCTCACCAACATGATCTCCAACTGGATTAGAATGAAACTTTTGCGGAATGGAGTTATCGTTAGGGAGTGGATCTACCGACTTGAAGTCCAAGCCAAGGTTGCCACGGGACTGGTTGCGAACACGGGGACGATTATTCCTGCGACGCCGAGCTCTTGTAACCTTAGGTTTGGGGGTAGAAGGTTGGTCACGGAAGGCTTGAAGTTTGGCCATTTCAGAGTTTAGTGAAAGGCAGTACAGAAAGAAAACTGGAAGATGGAAAACGATAGCGGAGAGAGCGGATTGAGCGGCGGTGGGAATGTAACCTTCTCCTGGGGTAGAAAAAGGGCGAACGTCCAATTTGTCGAGGGAGCAGAAAGTGGGGGACTCTACAAATGTTGCGCCGTGTTCGACGACGGCGGTTGACGCACTGGATGCGCTGCCGCCGCTGCCGCCGGCGCAGTACAAGGGTACGTGTAGTACTTCTCGAGCAACTTACAACTAGAAGTAAACTAATCTTTCTCAACGCCAGTCATCGACTGTACGCGACGCAGCTTCCCCTTGGAGCCGTAAGAGCCCGTTCCGCAAATGCAACCTACCACCGGGGCCGCCACTGTGCTCGCCAGCGATCGCGCGGGACACCAGCCTCACGCCGAGGCCGCGACACCGAGCACCGCTGACACAGCTTGTCTAGTCCCACTCCGGGACCAGAACAAGCTTCTTCGACAGATCTCATCATAATTTTCGTACTCCATGTTTGCGTCCAGTTGGACCGGAATGGTTCGCAACTGTTGATTTGATTGAACGATATTGATCACTTCCTTATTGCGAACTCCGAAGAGGACCGGGTGTAGGGGACGTTTTCTTCCTCTTCGTGATTTGTTGCCAATGAGGCTAAGCAGATTTAACTTCAAACGCTCGTTTTTCCAGCGAGAGAAAGTTTCTTTTTAAAAGAAACGCTCTACACGTCGATGTAGTGTTCCCCCTTGTCTAGGCGTTTATGTTTGCCTGCCCTAAGCGAAAGAAAAGGTCTGTCTGTTGGTGAGATAGTTAGAAAGTGGCCTGAAAAGGTTTTGGCCCTCCTGGTGAGAGAACGTTTCTTTCAACAGAAACGCTCTGTAGTATGCCGGAATTAGACTATTACACCCATAAACAGAGAGAGAGAGAGAGAGAGAGAGATGTAGTGTTCCCATAAGCAAGGAGTACAAATGCATATTCCCGAATCTTTGACGTTCAAGTCGTAGCTTCATTGGAGTTGCTAGATACCTTGTAATCTAGAATGACCGGATAGTGATCACTGCCCTCCACATCGGGTCGCACGAAGCAGTCACTAAGAACACCAAGTTCGAATGTCTTGCAGTCCATGAGATGATAATCTAATCGCCAGCCTTTCCCAGCCTCCTTCAGACGGGTTCCAAACCTTCGAGAATAGTAAGTATATCCCGGATAGTCCGTGTAGAGATTCCTCCAGCAGTCTACCCAACCAGTTCCACTCTCAAGTAAATGACCGAATTCCTTTCTCTCTTCCGGGGTATGCCCAGCACTTTTCTTATTTCCTTTGCTGTCGTGAATGTCAATTTCCTCGTGTGCAACGTTTAAGTCACCACAATACAAAACATTCCAGTCCTCCGCTGTGCGGTTGAGAAAGTCCCTCATCTTCGGCTCAAAGGTGGTCGTCCTGTAATCAAGACGCATCAACTTGCCGCCTGAGTTTGGAACGTACGAGTTTATGATTGCCAAGCGATTATTGAAGTACAGCGAAAGAACTCTTCCTTCCGCATCAGCAACCTCGTCCCCCATCCCTTCCTCAACTCTCTCGACTTTCAAATTCAGAGAATTGATGTTATCGTTAATGAACACGGCGACTCCGGAGTACCCTTTCTTTGCCCGAGAGTGATTCCAGTGCACGTCGTACCCTTCGATGGAGGGGATTCCATTCATGGCTTGCTCACTCATTTTTGTCTCTTGAAGGCAGAGAACATGTGGGTTCTCCTTTTCCAGATACGACTGGAACGCTCCAGACTTAGAAATTGTTCTAAAGGATGCAACGTTCCATGTCACGACACGTAAGACTCCTGGGGGAATCTCGTATGGCCTATTGCAGTGGTCCTCAGGATAGACAGGTTTTGGAAGAACAACCACAGAACCAGCCTTTTCGCAATCGACGACGTTGGAATCAACTTCCTCGGCGCTTTTCTTCTGCTTCACGGTTTTGGAATTTGCCCTCTTTGACTCAGTCCCTATTCTGCGAGGCTTCTTGCCTTTAGGCTCGTTCTCTTTCAGCGACCTCGGTGAAATTGATTCTTTCGTGGAGCCCTGGGTTCCATTTGCGTTCCCTATTTCCAACTTCCCTTCTACATCTCTTTTTTTTCGCTTTCTGCCGGTTACCTTAGATAGTCCCTCGTCAGCGACAGAATCTGCGCTAGAAGACCCTTTTCGAAGGCATAGACGGGCACTGCGGCGCGGGGCTTGGGACATGCTTCGTTTGAGCACAAAAAGAGCTGATTTTGAATATCGTTGAACAGCAGGTCGCAAAGAAACACAAGGAGCCCGTAAAGAAATGAACAAAATACTGTGCATGAGAATAGCGAGCTCCTTCGAAGCCTGCAAAACCTCAAGGTATTCGCTTTGTTTGACGATGAAATTCGATGCTGCGATGTTGGAGATGGAGCATCATCAGGATGATCCACACGAGCTACAAGGGTATATAGCTCCAAAAGATCGGATCTTCTTTTGAAGTCGTCTTTCCACAATATTGTCGTGAGACTTTTGCGGCATTTAATGTATATTTGCATTGCAACTTGCAATTTGCAAGTGTACACGTAGTCAATGCTTACGAGTATGTGTACTGCACATTGTGTAGGTCCCCATCTCGAGATGCACGTAAAAAACGATTAAGATGTTTAAAATATCTGAAATAATTTTAAGACGTTTTAAACCATTGTAAAATCTCCATCTCATCAGTATTACTGATTCAGTACTGCTCGCACCTTTGGTGCCGTCAGAAGTTCTGACTCAGAACCGACGGTAGGTAAAAGTTCCCTGGGGAGTGATAGAGACAGCCAAAGGCTGTCTCGCTTCTGCAGCCAGAGCGCTCTTCTGCTTGGTGGAAACTGAGCCGAAAGAGATAAAGTTTTCTTTACCGTCAGAGCAACACAACGCATCGCCTTCTCTCACGCAGCCCGCAGGTGACAATATGGCCACCAAAGAGCACAACACCGAGTCGTCTGAGAAAGAACTCGAGTTTGTCAAACAGTTTCGTTTCATGGACATTGTAGCCCACGCCTTGCAAGAAGTGCAGGAAGGAGCTGACGAAACAGCCATAACGTCCGCATTGCGAACGCTTCAAGACAAGTTTGTCAGCTGCGACTCCACTCTCAAGGCTTTACCAGGCGGAAATTTAACTCAGCGGAACCAGATTGCCGAGATTAAACGTCTCAAGGAGAACCTTGAAAATAAGCAGTTTCTGTTGCAGCAGTTGTATAGCAAGCACGACCTCATATCTCGAGTACTGGCTCAGCGAGCAATTCCAGAGGCAAGGCCTGTCGATGGCGTTGATACAGAACTCGTTTTCCCTTCTCAAGAAAATAATGAAGGATTGGCAGTTGTAACGGAGGATGATCCTATGATGGGGCTGGGCATGTGAGGCTGGTGACAAACAAATGCTCAAAACAATTTGCTCGCTTCGCTGTTCACACTTTGGGACTCGTTTTTCGGGGCGATGTCGATGTCAGGGTTTTGCCGAACGTTTTACGCAAGGAAGATGTGTATGATCGTGCTTCCCGAAAGCTTCCCTCGGCCGTTGATCCATTACTATGCTGAACGGTTACATGCTAGCAACTTTTCACCTGTCGATCCTTGCTCATAACCAGTCGGTGCATTCTTCCAACTGCGTGAACCAAAGGTACTCTATTGAAACTAAACCTACGAAAACTAATGGACAGTATTTGGAAGGGTTGGGTGTGTTTCACAACTCTAGTCAATTTGTCGCTTTGAAGGAACGGAGCAGTATCTCATTGTAACAACACATGTCGGTCTCGACTTTTCTACAAAACATGCGAGGGGGCCTTGCCGTACAATAAGATGGATTTTATACTCATCACGGAATACAATCGATTCTGTGATTATACTAATCTGATTCTGTGTTCGGAGGTGTCATAAACCCAAATGTCCAAATCTTCGTATTGCTCAATCGTCTTGACGAGATCATCCCGTGAAAACCCGTGCTCGTCGCATAACTTTTCAGCGGCGTCTATGTCGATCACTGTTCTGTTGTCCTTTTCCATGTGTTCACTGACTAGAGTATACAGCCTCCATATCCTACTATCCTCACTGTCGTCGCCTCCCATGTTCCTTTCCATGAAAAGGTCATCATCATCATCGTCTTCCTCCCGTCCTCTCTTCCCTTTGTTGCTCCCATCCTCTAACGAAGCCTGACTCGCGCTCATCAGACGAAGCGCCTCATGCAGGTCCTCCAGCTCAACTCGCTCACAAAGCCTCAGGCGGCAGAGCGCTTGGGCGAGGCGAAGGATGCTCAGCAGTTTTCTTGGTGAGGTGTACCCCTGTGCATCGCGCCCGTCTTCCACATCCTCCCCGCGCATGGCGACGTAGTTGTTCACCAAAAAGTCAGTTATTCGCCCGTCCTTGGGCACCACGGGGTTCACCTTTCGGGCAGCCGCAATGTGGGCACGAATAACTTTGGGGCTGATGGCTTCAAAACCTAGAGGAGGATGGGCGCCAGTTCTGTGCACATGGGTGACATGCCTCGCAAGGTGAATGTCATGCTCATAACTCGGAGCGTCAAGAAGAAGAAAGAGAAGGTCGAAACGAGAGAGCAGAGCAGCTGGGAGATTGATGTTCTCCGCAGGCGTTTTCGACTTGTTGTAACGCCCGTACGCAGGGTTAGCAGCGGCGAGAATGGAAGCCCTCGCATTGAGACTGGTGGTGATGCCAGCCTTGGCAATGGATACGGTCTGTTGCTCCATGACTTCGTGAATGGCGGTACGGTCCACCTCGTTCATCTTGTCGAACTCATCGATGCACGCGATGCCCATGTCGGACAGCACAAGCGCGCCACCCTCGAGCATGAGCTCGTTGGTGACGGGGTCGCGCATGATGGCGGCGGTGAGCCCGACGCCAGAGCTTCCCTTGCCGTTTGTGTACACGGCTCGCGGCGCTACCTTGGCAATGTGTTTGAGCAGCTGTGACTTGGCCACACCAGGCTCTCCCATGAGGCAGATGTGCAGGTCTCCTCGCAAGCGCATGCCGTCCGGCAACTTTTTTGGCGGCGCGCCGAGTAAGAGTAGCAGCAACGCCTTCTTCACATCCACGTTGCCAAAGATCTCCGGGGCAATGGACTTGGCCAACTTGTCGTACACATCAGTATCATCGCGAAGCGCAACTAGAGCGGCATTGGTGTCGTCGTCCAGTTCAGTATCGTCATATGTCTTCTTCCGTTGAATGACGTGCGTGGCCTGCAGAAAGGTGTTTGCCAAAAAGCCTGCCTTGAGCGCCATATAGCCCGTAAACGGAGCCGGCAGAAAGATACCCGACACATCAATAGAATCGCCAGACGTACAGGTGCGCGTCAGTTCGGCATTAAGCTTGACATTGATTGTCCGCGGAATGCTTCCGATGGGCACCTGGTCGGCCGGTTCCTGCAACTTGAGCTCCTGATACTTGACAAACTTGCAACCTTTGTAGTTGGGAATAAGCTCCGTATTCTGCCCCGGCTGATGGTTTGGGGTGGGACACGATAACACAGGCATGTAGGTCTTGCCACCAACTTCTTGATACACCTCATAGCCGCACGAATGACAGGTATAGGTGGCGACCTGCACGCGCGGTTTGACCTCGGTGATACGCGTGACAATGCCCGAAACGGTGAGCAATCGTCCCACGTGCTGCGAGCGTACCATGCGCACCGGTACGGACTTTTCGGCGGGCTGTGGAATGAGCAAGGTGTCAAACAGTCTGGTCATGGTAGCCGGCACTAGATTTCTGGGATCTGCGGCCGGTCCCGCTGGACGATTGACGTCCTGCACATCGGTGGCCGCCAAGGCAGCATTCTCACTCCTTTGCTGCGCGTCCCGAAACTGTTCCTCTCTCAAACGCCTGGTCTCCAACAGGGCGTCGACTCGATCACGTGCGCCGTGCAATGGGTTAGGATCAGCGGCTCGAAGATCTGCCAAGATTTCGTCGGCGGCTTCTGCAAACAGGTGGGTGTATCGAGTGGCATTGGCGACAATCTCTTCATGCAGCAAGGTGGAAATGCCGCCAGAATTGGCGGGCGCAAAGTTGGAAGCATCCAAACCCCATTTGTAAACGTCGTCGACAAAGATGACGAGCGAGCGTCGCGAGCGCTCGTGAATTTGGTTGAGCTGCGTCATGTACTTGAGATTGGAGCCGGAAGTGAAATCATCGTCTGCAAAGCTCTTGAGAAACTCTTTGAGGCGTTGACGAATGATAGCGTAGTCCAGCGCGGCGGACGCGGGCGGCTGCGAAGCGGCGCCCGGGCGGCGCGCGGCGGCGCCGGCGCGCGTGGGGGTGGGCGTGAGCGTGTTCATGGAGGCCATCATCGCGACTGACTGACGACACAAGAAGAAGCGCAAGCAAGATCAAGACAGCCGCTCGCAGCGGAGATAGGTGTGTAGCCACGACGCAGTCACCGAGCAGGGGCGATTGAAGAGTATGAGCATCGAGTACGAGCGGCAAGCGCCCGTTCAACGTTTGCCGCGTTTCGGCGTTTTGGCGCCAAAAAGAACGCCTTGCGATTTGCCGCCATTTTTGGTCTTACAGTGAAATGGCCCTGTTTCGCAGTTCGGCCGTCCGCCTTGGACGTGCGCGTGACGCGTGAGCTTTTCAAAATGCAGCGCGCCTGTGTTGATCCATTATTACGACTCGTAATTTACGAGTCGTAGCCTACGTAGGTCGTCGTTTGCGGCGCGACGCGATCTGAGGCACCACGTTCGTGGTTCGACACCCAGTGGCGACGTCCGTCCCCGTCGCCGCGGAGCTGGCGCGCAGGCACCGGTAGCGCCGCCGGTCGATCAGACACACAAGCTGCGCATATTCTGCGCAGAAGGTGACGAGCAATTGACATGATGGCAGCACATGATGGCCGGCGGGACACCAGCTCTGTCACATACGGAACGTTTCTATATTTGTACACACAGTCGGATAACAGTACACAGATTGGACAGATAGAGCGTTATCATTTACGGCAAACTGCTTAGAAGATGATAAGAAGAGAACGTCACCAAATCTCCTAAGAACGATGACCACGGGTTACAAATGTCAGATTTTCATGTAAAGTCTAGTCTGTCTTGTTGTCTCGGTGAGCACTTGAAAGACATGATATGCGACATGCTCTTTCAAAACAAACTTTAGGCCGTGAAGCCCATAGATACCATAATCTTCACCTGTCTGTCGCAAATTCGAACATGGAATCCGAAAATGGAATCCGCATCCTTTTTCACCGGATCACTGATACTAGCCAACTGATCACCTGCTTATTTGCAGGTAGCGTGAACTCGACCTTTTGAAAGGGTAAAGTCTAAATAGACGAGGTTGCAACACTGTACCGCGTGAGCCGTCCGTGATAGAGCGCCGTGACATGCAATGAGGCGCATAATTTAGATCTTAGCTTGACCATACTTAGTGAATCGATTTGCTGTCTCTCTAGCACCGCTTAGAACATGGAGGACCGCTCTTCAGCAAAGAAGGTCATGGCTACAGATTCGGGAAGCAAATGTATGTCCTCGTTTCCTCTTCGTGCGGCTTTCTTCTTGGCTATCGCTCACATCTTTTGCACTGCTTCTGCGGCCTACCCTGCAAACAGGAGAGCTTCAATTACCACAAAACACGCCGATGTTCCAAGTTCACCCTCAGCCGTCTCTCATCGAACTATAGATCCCAGCAGAGACCCATGCGTTGGAAGGCCCACTCCAGTCCCTGTACCAACGAATCTATCTCGACCACCTTCTCTCTTCTTCCTACACATCCCGAAGACGGCGGGTACTTTAGTGTACAACATCGCCATTCAATACGCAAACAAAACGAAAGGCCTAGCCTGCCAGTTTCTGTTTGACGGAAATCGATATTCATATGATCAGTATCAGCCCAGCTTCACTCCGGTTCCAGAATCGGCCACAAAGTCCCTTGAAGGACAAGCTTTGCAGGCATGGAAAGACAAGGATATGGTGTTGAAGACAGATTTGTACAAACAAGGAGCCTGCAGGAGCATTCGTGGACATGTGACATACTCTTTGCGTGACGTTATTAAGAAGCCCGTGGCGTCGATGACAGTTATGCGCCACCCTTTGGAGCGACTGGTGAGTATGTTTGAGTTTGCCCTGATGATGATTGAAACTCAACCAAACAAGAGTGGATGGGATTCATGGCTGTCGGGAGTTACGCTAGAACATGAACTTGCCAATGCATCTTCAATCCTCAACAGAGGTTTCTATGATCAAAATGGGGAATGGATTGCGAAGGACAATATTGGGTTTTCCTTTCACTTCTATGGTGTGCTTCACCAGCTTTCTGGAATGCAGCCTGTGTTTCGAGATGTCGGGAAACCTAAATCATTCCGCATATCAAACGCAAAAGAGATGGCCGAGAAGGCCAAAGATAACTTATGTTCCACACATATTCTCGGTGTTCAGAACAACATGAACGCCACACTGGACGTCATTTTCGATTACTTGCACCCTTACGCCCGGTGGAGTTCCGAAGAGAAGGAAACTGCAAAGCATACCATTGTGAACCGGAACAACCACAAGCGAGGCTCGCATATAACAGACTACGTTCCCAGGTCTGCTCTCAGGGAGCTCGAAAGGCGTCTCGGACACGAGATCGAAGTATATCATTTCGCTGAGGCTATTTTTGCGCATCGCCAATGGTTGCGCGATAGCAAGCAGATGAAATCGTAAGCCTGCGTCCCTTCTGCGGCGAGCCTTTCTTAAGACAGAAGCAGACCCTCTGCCAGGAGATGTTGCGTCTCTTCCTCCAAATCATCGAAGAGCATATGGTTTTCAAGAACGTTATTGTCGAAGTTGGACGACCTAAGGACTGGGTCGATCTTGTTAACGCCGTTAGTCGAAAGTGAGAGAGGTGGTTATTGTCACTTTTTTATGAATTAGGAGTCGCCACTGTTCTCATAGACTCGAACAAGGTCATCCATTGTAGCAGGAGCCAAGGTAACGGGACATTTCTGTGTTCTTTGTAGCTGGGATACGATGCAGAGGTAACAGAACACATATCCTGAGGTTGCCTGAGGATCGAGAGTACAAGAGTCGCAGGAGGTTAGATATTGTCTGCGGATGGAGAAAAGCTCGTGGGAAGCTTATCAACGTACGCATGCGGTGGGATTCGTTCGATCTTGACGGCATATTGGACACTTTCCAGGTGCCGTTGCAAGTTCATGGCTGACATCAGTTGCAGGTTCAAGCGGAGCGGGCGGTGGAATAACTGCACTCATATCTCTTGGCGCAGCAGCCTAATCATGCATAAGCATCGCATCAATCATAATGTAGTGGAAGAGTTGTTGGTTAGAAATCTCTTTGTAAAACAAACACAACTATTCGAATGTCATCACCGTACCTCAGCTGCATAATAGTACTGAAGAAAGCGAAATCCAAATATGCTTACAAAGAATGCAATTCGAAGTACACCCATAATCCTTCCGAAGAAACTACCGATCATATGCAGGAAGGTTGTCTTTGGGCGACCAGAAGAGTCCAGGGCTACTATTGATAGCCGCAGAAGATCCGTTGCGCTTACGCGTCTCAGAATGAGGCCCTGTAACGCTAGGGATAAGTTGTAGTATTTCGTATGCCCGTATAAATAGGAGATGCCAAATACCATGTTGATCGCATCTACAACGGTGCGAATCTTTGGATAGTACATCATTACCTGTTGTTTAAACGCATCACTCCTTAAATAGCGAGGTGCTGCCTCTATGAAACGAATCAGAACTGCACGAAGACGCAGCAGACGTCTGAGAGCAATCGTAAGCTTAGAAATAGTTCTCTGCGCTCCTGATGAATGCGATCGAGCAGACCGAGAGGGGCTTGTCCTACGACTGTTTGCATTTCTTTCGTCGCCCAGAGGTTGAGAGAGGTGTAGCTCTTGCAGCATGGCGGCCGCAGCTCCCCCAGTTCGAAGAGAATACCAGTTATCAAGTTTAGCGCGAATATGAGGCATGAGTACAGCACATACGACGCTACTCAGAATATGGCGAACTGAAAGCGGTGGATTATATACGTTTGGATCAAAAGAGGTTGATCTTCGAAGGGAGTAAAACGATTCAGAGAGGAGGGCAGCCTCAGTGCTTAACTGGAAGGTCTCCAGGATTATGAGCAAGAAAGAGAACAGTTCATCCGACCAGTTTGCCAGTCGGAGGAGAGCAGGGTTCCGCATTGATACCACCTCTAAAACGTAGCGGAAAGCTGGTCTCAAGGCATTGTCCAGTTGTTCAGCGGCATAAACTTCAAAGAATGAAGGTCTGACCGACGGTAGCTTGCTCATTGCAATAGCTTGCCTATTGATTGAGAACAGGATATCTCTTGAATGCACCAATTCGCCTCAATGTAGCGATGTCGCTCGCAAAGTTTTCTTCGCTCCGAACGATTAGGATAGATATGTTTGTACTACAAAGTTCGTACGGTATATGAATTCTTGTAGAGATCTAAGATAGGATTTTGATGGCATGGATGCTCTACAATGTAGAGCCTACATCGCGAAGTCTGCAATCTACCTACGTTACGTGCGCCCATCATGTGGGTAATTATGGCCCGCTTTTGACCATTTTGCACCACACCAGTGCTTTGTGTCACGTGGCCACGATTGCATATTTGAGCTGCTGCTCAGTGGAGGAGCCCCAACCTTCTCTATGCATCTCCCAGGTTTTCACTCGAGTTGGACTAGGAGACGTCTTGAAACGTGATTTATCGCAGGTACGAAGGTAGTTCGCTCCCAAGCGAATTAGAGCTTGGTGCACAGAATACGGAGCCTTAGAAGCTTTCAACCGTGTACAATACATTTCATTGGGATACTCTGGCTCGCATTTTGTCTTTTTGGTTCGACGTTTCACCTGACTCTAGTTTGGCGCAGCTCTAGTTTTGGTCTTCAAGCGTGTGCGACCGTCTGTGTACACGGAAAGGGTTGAAAACGATTTACACACAATCAAAGTAAGATTACATTGCATCAACATTATTTCAGCTTGGAATGGTTTGTTGGCGGATAAATCAGAGGTCCGAGATGGCCTTTGTTCCGTTCGTTGCCGTGTCGACTCAAGCTGCTGGTCTTCGGAAGTGCGGTCTTTGCGCTTGGCGTGGGGAACGATCTGTAATTGGGAAATGGTCTTCTTTCCGGGGCGAGACATTACCTCTGCATTTGCCTCCACGTCAATCACGGAAATCGTGGGATGTAGAGCAATTCCGAGTGGTTCCGACAGCTTTGCTCAGTGGCGGTGGCTTTCTAGGGGTGGGGACTTCGGAAGTTGTTGTCATTCTTCTCGTCGGATGGTTGCTGCTAGGACCAGAAAAACTGTTTGCTCTAGCCAAGGACACTGGAAAAATCCTTGGTGAACTGCGAAGGACTGCGGACAAGGCCAAAGAGCAGTTTAACGAAGCAGTCGAACTCGATTTACTAGAAGCAGAGATGAGGAACAACAAAAATATGAAAACTTCCGAGGCAAGCGAGAATGGGGTAGGTTCACCGAATGAGGCATACAAAGACGATGGCGAACCAGAGCCTCTGAAAACGGCAGAGCTGGTGAACGAATTAAGCTCGCCCGGCAGTCAAACGATGCAAGCTATCGGTCTGGAAGAGAAAAGCGAAGAGGGCGTGAGAAGCGACGAGGTGGTAAGCACCGCATTTCTTGACCAACTGAAGCGAGTTGCCGACCCCGAGCAAAGCTCTCCCAGCGAAATTCCTGACCTGGAAATTGGCGAGGAGGAAGAAGTGAAGAGATTAGAGAAACAGTATTTGGAAGCCAAGCAACGACTGGAAAGGCGGAAAATCGAGGAACAGGATCGACCTGAGCAGAACGAAAACAAGTCGGTTGTTGGGGAAAGGTAATTCAGAAGGGGGTTCTTTAGATGACGAAACATATTGAGAACAAGCTGCTGTTTGCTCTGTCTCTGTATATATTCGCATCCTATAATATGTATATATCGAACTGAGGTCAAAAGTATTGGCAGGCTCAGGAAACTGGATATGAGTAAGAGGGCTAACCCTGGCTACGGTATAGCAGCGTGGGAAGATTAAAAGAAATAGCGGACTACGATGGCACTTGCTCGAATTTTGCTCGTGTGCGGTGCTTTCTATTAACACCGTCTCATATTCAATCGCGATTATCGTTCTCCTAGAATATCTTCTGCGTTTGATCCCAGTATGGACCACGCATGAGTGTGGCTGTGTGTTCCATAAAAGCTTGAGAAAACAGAACACGCCGTGCTGAGCGTTGCAGGTAGCGGTAGAACAGATGAGCTGGCACGCAAAATCAAAATTGGACTCTTCGCTTCCTTCCCGTGTACTTGGAGTCAGGTCTGACCATATGACCCTGGCGCCGTCTTCTTTCCTTCTTCGATATAATCCAGTCCTTCTTAGTGACGGCATCGTTGGAGTATCTGTTTCCTTTCTTGCTCGACTTGCGATTGCCAACAGGCACGTTTTGATTACCCTCCACTCCAAGCGGCTTCGGCTGCACAGCGCCCTTAACTGGCGGACCCGCGGTCAAGCAGAGGTAGTACTTCTTGGCCTTGGCACTATTTGGGTAGTCAACCAACAAGCCGCCACTGAAACCGGCGCGCATGGCAGAGGCAACTAGCAGCTCAATCTGCGCAACATTCTCTGGATAGAACTGCAGCACAGCCCTTGCGCCGCGTCGCAACGTCGCATATAGCGAGGAGAAGAAGGCGTTAATTCGCTTGTGCGGATTATGATCCGAACGATCAGCATTGCACAACCACTGCACCGCCGAAACAGAAATGGCGCCGTCGTAGCACCCCATCCGAAACGCAACGCCATCACCGGCGTCAGCCAGGATCAAATCGCCGTCGACGTCGTTCTCCAGGGCGGTATCGAGCATGGCCTGAGACACGTCGAAGCCGACCCAGTGGTGGCCGGCCTGGGTGAGCACGTCGCCGGACAGACCTGTGCCTGTGCCGATGTCAAGTATCAGGCATGGTTCGTCGGCCGGCAGGGCGAGCAGCTCGACGCAGCGCTGCGCGAGCGTCTTCTGCACCGCGTTGATACGCGAGCTGGCGGCGTACTTGGCCGCGCCCTTCGCGGAGTAGAACTCGGTGGCCGGCCCGGCGTGCTCCGGACGGCGAGACATGGCGCGGCACAGCGGCACTTGGGTGACGGGGGCGCGCCGCGGCGGGGGCGTCGACGGCGCGCAGCCGTGCTGTACCAGTAGCTGCTGACCAGTAGTGCAGCAACTTGCACTTCAGCCGCTGCACCACGTCGGCCACGCGTGGGGATCAACGGCGGGCTACTCGCCGGGGCTACTCGCCGCAGCGACGCGTGCAAAATTTGCAAATGTTGCCGGCGAACGGTCACGTGTTTGCGGCGCGCGCGCGCCCGCAACGGCGGCAGCGGCGCACGCCATTGGGCGGCGCAGATACTCGCGCCATCGCGCGGCGCGGCAGCACATGCGCGCGTGCGCGCGACGCGCGCAAATTTAGCGCTGAGCTCGCTGGACGGCGCGCCATTCGCGTGCGCCATTCACAAGTAGATACAATATCTGCGCGCTCGCGCCCTGCGCCGTTCTCCGCCGCGCGCCCGTAGATCGCCGCCTTGGTCGCGTCTTCCTCGCCGCACGCAGCCGCCTCATTGAGCCTTTTTTCGGGCGCGCCATTTGCGTTTGCGTCGCGTGGTATCTGCGGCACATTTGTGCGCCTCGCCGGCCCGCCGCCTCCCGCTGCTTTGCCTTGCGCTGAGGTTGTCCTCGCCGCCGCGCGTTGGAAGCATTCCCCGCTGTATACGCACCTCATCCTCGCATCGATACAAGTCCTCGCTCCCCGCTATCGCGCTCTTCGTGTTGCTCTGCTGCAGAGAAGGTTGTCGCTGAAATCGCTTCGTCTTGTTCCCCGTCCCTTACGCGTCGCGTCCATTTCCATCCTCGTGTGCTCACAAGTTCACGTTCAAAGCCGGATACGCCCTTACCTGTCCTGAAACGCAAAGGGAGTGACCTTCGAGCCCCCTAAACTCGCCGCTGTTCCCACATCGCCCAATACCCCATCGCACAACTCTCGTCCGTTCTCAATCTGTTTCTCCTCATCGTCTCATCCTGTATCACTATATAGCCTTCCAACACCGTTACACTCGTGTTTTCCATCAATACCCCGTCATCATGCAGCTTTGTTTTCTTTCGCCGTGCAACCCATCTTTTCTTTCTTCAACACCCTCGCGCTCTTCACTTCAATCTCGCCGTCCGCTGCGCATACTCTCCGCTCCCAAAATGGTTGCCGTCCCCGAAAAGGTCCCCACTTCCGCTCCCGTAACCGCCGATTCCATGTCCATCCTCTTGCCAGAGAAACTTTCCGACGCGGGTGTAACGCTGCTTTCCAACCGTTTCAACGTCGTCAAGAAGCTCGACCTTACCCCGGACCAACTGTTATCCGAGATTGCCAATCATGATGCCATTATCATCCGTTCGGGTACGCGCATGACGCGCGAGCTCATCGAAGCCGCTTCGAAGCTCAAGGTCATCGGTCGCGCCGGTGTTGGCGTCGATAACATTGACATTCCCGCCGCCACTGAGCGAGGTGTTCTTGTCGTCAACGCCCCTACTGGAAACTGTGTCGCCGCAGCTGAACACACTATCGCTCTCTTGTGTGGTCTAGCTCGTTTGATCTCTCCCGCTGACAGTACCATCAAGAACGGCGGTTGGGATCGTTCCAAGTTTGTCGGTGTCAGTTTGGTGGATAAGACCTTAGGTGTCGTCGGCTTGGGTAGGATTGGCCGAGAGGTTGCCAAACGTGGACGTGGACTCGGTATGAATGTCGTCGCGAGTGACCCCTTTGCTAGCGAAGAGGTGGCGGCCGCTATTGGAGTCACCTTGCTACCGTTTGAGCAGGTGTTAGAAAAGAGTGACTTCCTCACTCTTCACATTCCTCTCATTCCGTCTACAAAGGGTATGATCAACTCCGAAGCGTTTGCCAAGATGAAGCCTGGCGCTCGCATTATCAACGCCGCTCGGGGTGGTATTGTGAACGAGACAGCTCTTCTTGAGGCTCTGGACTCTGGCAAGATTTCTGGAGCTGCGTTGGACTGTTTTGAATTTGAGCCCCCATCAAAACACCCTGACTCTATTTCTGCCAAGCTTGTGCAACATCCTGGAGTATTGGCCACTCCTCATCTTGGTGCTAGTACAAAAGAAGCACAACTAGATGTCGCAGTGGAGATTGCCACTGCAGTTCGGGATTCTCTGGATGGCGACGTTGTTCCTACGATGATCAACTGCCCTAACATTGCTCCAGAGGTGTTGAAGGCTCTAAAGCCACGTGCTCTTCTGTGTGAGGCTTTGGGGCGCCTTGCCTATTTCGTTTCTGGACGCATGTTACACGGAGAGGCTGTTGTAGACTACTTCATCCCATCAGCAAGTGAGGATACTAGAATCCTGCGCACTGGACTTATCAAAGGACTCATGGAACCGGCGCTGGGTGTGAAAGTCACTATTGTTAACGCCGATAACGTAGCCAAACGCCACAACCTGAAGATAACAGAGACAAATCACTTTTCGTCTGAAAGCATGGACAGCGAAGTAATCGTGACCGTTCGCAACTCTCCTCCTGTCGAAGGTCGTGTCACCAGCGGAAATCCACATGTAACTCGAATCGGTCGTTTCGAGGTTGATCTTCGTCTTGATGGGATAATCATGGCCTACAGTCAAGATGATCGACCAGGACAGATGGGTTTGGTCGGCAGTATTCTGGGCGACGCTGGTGTTAACATTTCTTCGATGACACTTGCACGAGACAAAAACAGCTCAAAAGCTCTCGTGCTTTTAGGCCTCGACTCTAGACCGAGTGAAGTGCTTGTGAAGCAAATTGAGAAGCTTGTAGATGATGAGGAACTGCGACCGATTGTGATGGAGTTCTAAGTTGCAGAGTATGCCGGCGTTGTATAATGAAACCTTTTGCTCGCTGAACACTTGTTGAGTCTGTCGCATCTTTTTAATTTCTGTGCTTTCTTTTTGTGATGTATAGAATGCCGCCCACCCACGTTTCTGGTTTGTGTTTTAACTTGCTACGGACCTGGAATGTACGTCAGTCAGCTTCTTGCCATGACTGTCGGAAAACGTTTTAGTTCGTAGTCATTGTCAACATTTGTTTCATTTGTTTGGTAGAGTCTTACACGTGAAGTGCGTTAAACGTCTTGATCGAGATTATCGTTTACTACGTGGTTCATCTTGTGGAAGCCCAAATGCGAAGCGAATTGTTCGTGAAGTAATCCTTTCCGCCAGGGAGACAGCCACTTCGAGACCCAGTCTTTGACTTTCAGGTTCTCTGAGAAACCTTCTCACTATCGGAGACAACTTTGACGGACTGAATCCCTTGCTGCTACGTAAAATCTCTGCCATACGCTCCGCGTTCTCCATTGTTCGCGTTCTGGTCGGCGGTGGAAGTGCTCGCATGAACATGGGCAGTCGAAGACCCGCAGCTGCACCAGCCTGCGCAGCCATACCAACGTAGTATTTCGCTAGGTCCACACCCAGGGCATCCAGCTCTTCTGTGACTTCGTCTGCCAAGTTGTATCTTGCAAGTTTCCCTTGGGGCGACAATAAGAACGAGAATAACTGCTCCACTGCGACACTGACATCGTAGTCTCCAGCCGTAGACGCTGACTCTAACAAGCTTTCCAATCTATTCCACCGTGGATGGCCATTATCGAAGAGAAGGCATTGAAGAGCTTCTTGCAATTCAGGTGAAGGGTCTGTTAAGAGGCGAGAAGCAATATACGGATATGACTCTTTCAAAATCTTAAAGTTTGGATCAACCTGAATGGCAACCCCTTCCAAAACTCCCAAACATCGGATGATTGCAGTGTAATACGCAGGAAGACGAAATGGATATTGGTACATAACAGACCCCAGCTTGTCGATGACAGACTTGAAATTCAGTTCTCCGACCGACGCCCCCAACACATCCGGAAGAGCTTTGTTCAATGCTTCGATGATTGGCTCCAGATCCGTTTCAGGAGGCAAGAAACCTAGTCGTACGTATAGATTTGCCAGCGCTGCAAAATCCCTATTTACCATATGTACAACAGCCTCAATGATGCCGTATCTTTGCGCTGGTTCCACTTCAGACATCATGCCGAAATCAAGGTAACACAAATTTCCAGTCGGTGTTGCTAAAAGGTTGCCAAGATGTGTATCGGCATGAAAGTAACCATTTTCCAACATTTGTCGAAGAGAGCACTGAACCATAGCACGGACAAGTTCTTCAGAGCGCTCTCGAGTGAGTTTATCGCTATTCAGTCGAATACCCTCCATCCACTGCATAGTTATGACGCGTCGTTTCGTATAGCGCCAGTATATCTTCGGCACGTCGACACCAGGCAAATCACCATACAATTCAAGAAATCTTTCCGCATTGCGAGCTTCTGAAAGATAATCTATTTCCTCGTAGATGAGCTTCCCAAATTCCTCCACAATGCTTTGGAGATCTATATCTCTCCCAGTGAGTTTCAAGATGCTGCTCAAGGTCCCGCTGAGATTGCGCAAAATGTAAATATCTAGGGCGATGATCTGTTCACAATCCGGTCTTTGAACCTTGACAGCCACTCTTTCTCCTGTCCCTCTCAACGTAGCGGTGTACACTTGCCCAATTGATGCGGCAGCCACGGGTGTTGGGTCGATGGATTCAAAAATTTGATCAACAGGTTTACCTAGTTCTTCTTCAATCAATCGAAAGGCAGTATCATTTTCAAAAGGAGGAAGTCGATCTTGCAACTTTTGCAGTTCATCCAAATACTCTTTCGGAAGCAAATCAGGACGTGATGAAACAGCCTGGCCACCTTTGATAATAGCAGGTCCAAGCGAAGAAACAATGCTCAAAAATTCCTTGGCGCGTTTAGGACGATTTTCCTCTTCGGCACCGAGTTGAAAATCCAAAACTATGCGCGATACAAACGAAGTAAGCGGGATGGCGATCTCCAGCTGTCTTCTGCGTACATAGAGCGAACGAGATTTAAAATACTGCACAGCCGATTGCGGGTCATAGCGCGGTCCTTCGTCGGCGCTTTTCGCAGCGCGTGCAGCCTGCTCCTCCACATCTTCCGAACTGGCTGCGACGCGCACAGCACGGGCAGGGCGGCTGTCGGACGTGCGTTGTGTCGGAGATAACTTGCTCGACTTTGCCTGTTGACGCGCCTGTTCTAACAGTTGCTCAGCGCGCTGCAGTCGGGCGCGCACGGCGTTGGAGCGCTCGTTGGTCGAGAGCGCTTGCATAGTACATTGTGAGCGAGAGGCATAGGAGGTCACCTTGTGCGGGTTGCGAAACGTGGTAGCTCGACGGAGAACCCGAGCGGTGAGCGAACGCGCGGTGATGGCGGTAAGTGGCGATGTGGGCACCACTAACGCACAGACATATCTAGTCATGTTGACCGCAGCTCTGGTGTACGCTTCGTTCGTCAGGTATGAACGAGGTGGGCTGGGCGCGGCCGCGAGCGGTAGCAACGAAGAGCAACGCCGAGGCGCTCTGCGCGCACGCGCAGATTGAACGCTCGCATGCGTTGCGTGCCCATTCCATTCACGGAGATGAGCGCGGTTCGTATTGGATGCAGCGCACAAAATGTAGCAACCCCCACGTGTGGCACGAGCACACGTGTTCATACCGAGGTGCATTTCTGACCGCAATCTGCCCGCAGCTGCACGCGCATCAGCGCACCTCCACGACCACAAATTGCGCCTCCATGTCGCCCTCTCTTTCTTCGAGCTCAGCAGCGCTATGGTAGATAGGAAGGTAGACTACAACTACTAACGCTGAATCGCTGCATTCCGTCTCTTCCTCGTAGTTCTGCGTTCTGCTTCAGTTTACTGCACCTGGTTGATCTCTACGTACTTCTGAATATGGCTTTTATCTCCTCCTTCACCGGCCTTACCGTACGCAGTGCCACCAACAGGCGCGCCGTCTGCAATGCTGCGCCGCGTCGCGCGGCCAAGTGGTCCATGAGTGAAGAAGGAAAGGGCTTTGGAGGTGGTGAGGCAACCAGAGAGTAAGTTCATCAAGCACCTGTCTTCACCCAATATATTTTCACTAAGCTTTACTAACGCCTGCGCGTTGCGTTTCTCTTGCGCACAGTCCGGCTCCCACTGAGATCGACCCGAATGATCCCAAGGGCAAGCAGAAGGCCATCCATGCGGCCGAGACTTTTACTGAGTATCAGGCACGCATGAAGCGTGAGGCTGCAGAGAAGAACAAGTGAGCTTTGTGATCACCGTGCTTTTTCACTCGTGCATGTAGAAACGGCGGTTAACGTGTCTCTAGTCGTGTCGACAACGTGCCCAGTAAAAGTGAACATTTGAACTCAAAACTCGTAGAACATTGTACCTACCGCACTTTCGTGCTCAGACGCATGCTGAATTGCTGCGTGATCATCACCGTGATGCCCACGTGCGTGTCTGTCAGAAACTGGGCAGTAATTTCTCATACTTTCAGCAGATCTACTGGTACCAAGGGTAACCTTGTCTTATAGAATTGCAGCACCCAACATCTCTCACGAATAACGACGATCCCCTTCACCGCTCGTTCTTGCGATCACGCCGGTGCATTGCGCAACACTTGACATTCACCATCTGTCCCCAAATGACAATTGTGCGGTCACAGCATTTCGACCTCCCAAATTTTGCCACTATTTGGCCCTACATACGGCATTCTGGCCCTTCACGGACAAAGTTCACCGTCGTTCCCATTGCCTGGTTTGGTGCTGTCGCACCCCGTACCAGCTCGCACACTCACCCCACGAGTATTCGTTCTGCCTATCAAGGTCCGAGCACGATAATTTCAGAGCGTGCCGATAAGGGTAGCTGCAACAGTCGCAACAGACCGCTGCAACTCAGTGATATTCTACCATCCCCATACCTGAATTGATCTTTTTGTCATGACGCACGCCCATACCTCCCACAATACCTCCCCAAAGCTGCCGGCATTTGCCATCCCGTCCAATGCTGGTCTTCGCCGCACAGCGTGGGCTCCACGCACAGGCATGACGTCTTCAACCTGTCCAAGGAAATGTGTGGCAATGGTGGCAGAAACAAAAGCGCCAACCACCGACTACAAGATACGTCCCGTTGGAGACGCCGGCTTGGTCATGACCGAAGTCACGCTCGGAACAATGACGTGGGGTCATCAAAACACTGAGCAAGAGGCCCATGATCAGCTGGACTGTGCTTTTGAAAGAGGTGTGGTGGGCATTGACGGTGCAGAAATCTATCCTGTACCACCACGTGAAGAAACTTGCGCCGACACTGAGCGCATGATTGGCTCGTGGATCAAGAAACGCGGCGGTTCTTCCTTTCGAGAGAAACTTGTGATCTTTTCAAAGGTTGCCGGTGGTAACATAGGGGGAAGAACGATGTCGTGGATTCGAGGGAATGATAGAAAAGTGGACAAGAAAAACATTCGGACTGCTGTGGAAGGCATCCTGAAACGACTGGGCACTGACTATATAGATCTTTTACAAATCCACTGGCCTGATAGGTACGTACCATTATTTGGAGCAGGTGCATACGATATCACGAAAGAAGTAGATGCCGTACCCTTCGAAGAGCAGGTTGCAGCCATGGATGAGCTAATTAAGGAGGGATTGATCCGAAACTACGGACTAAGCAACGAAACCGCTTGGGGTGTCTCGCAGTTCCACGCTGTAGCTCAAGCAAATGGGTGGGCAAAGCCAGTATCTATTCAAAACTCGTATAGTTTGATATACCGTGATTTTGACGGCCATTTGGCGGAGGTTTGTGCTGAACGAAACACAAACGTACCCCTCCTTGCCTACAGCCCTCTTGCCGGAGGTGCCCTAACGGGAAAATACCTTGAACCACCATTTCCGAGTGATACAAGATTCGCATTATATCCAGGTTATATGGAACGCTTCCGAAGTAGTCTGGCCGCAGAGGCGATTCGTGAGTACAAGCGTGTTGCTGACGAAGCAGGTCTTACTCTCACACAGCTGTCTCTAGCATGGTGCAAGAGTAGGTGGTTTGTCGCCAGCACGATCATCGGTGCGACCAGTATAAAGCAATTGGAAGAAAATCTGGATGCATTTTCTGTGGACCTCGATCCAGCCGTCATTGAAGCTGTGGAGAAGGTCTACATGCGCTATCGAGATCCTTCTAAAACCTCGTAATCCGATTCCATTCCCGCGCTACTGTGCATCGGAAGCAGATCCCGAGTCCGCAAAGCACCCCATATAATCGCCGTTAGCTCTGTATGTAAGACTCAATCTCGCGTGAGTTTGCCCAGTGTGTCACCGTGAAGAGGTTATGACTTGTTGATCTCGTTCTAGAGAAGCACAAGAGTGTTTCTGTCTTTTGGAATAGGGCGACATTTCCAGTTGTAAAGATAGTAATTCAAGGTGCCATCCCCTATATGAAACTTCAGATCTTCAAAAAACTGAGCATTCTGCGCAAGGTCCAGGGCATTGAATACGTCAAACTTGTTGTTATGAGCCAGCACCAAGGCGTCCTTCACGAGAGCCTGTATGGAGGTCTTTTTTGGCACAATGCAAAAGGCGTAGGCTGCTTGAAGAGTTGTGTGCAAGGGATTGTTAATAACGCTCGATGGAAGTGAGTAGAAGGCAATCAGATCAGTAATATGCTTGGTTTCGGGGTCTTCAACCACATAGGTATAAATTACACCGTCACGAGGCAAGAGCCAATGTGAGAACTCGTCCTCGTCCATTTCAACGGTGAGCTGAAAGTCGGACATATACTCTCTCAGCAAAGCGCATGCTTGTGATACGTCGGCTTTGCACATAAGACGGATTCCAGGCACGTTTGTAGCAGAGGTGAGAGAATAAAGCTTGATGGTGCGTGCCATAGTCATGCGAGGTTTGAGCCTGGAGAAGCCAGTCTCGATGAGCTTCTTGGGGTTGAGCGATCGATGATAATAACGAGAGGATGAGACAGGACGTGGCAATAAAGCACCAGCGGTGTACACCGCTTGCCAAATTCCAATGAGATTGACGCGTCGCGTGATCTCGCGGATAAGGACCGGGGCTAGTCTTTTGGATCGCAGCTTCTTGTGCACACAGAGAAAGTTAATTTCGACCATTCGCAGGGACGAGGTGTGAACATTAATGGTGGCCGGTATGGCGGTGATGAACGCGACGAGCTTTTTATTGCTCTTCACGCGCACGCCGACATGCCAGTTCTCTTGCCAGCCCGGTGGAAGCAAAGCCCATCGCAGAAACTCGCGCGAATAATCGAAGCGAAACATAGAGGCCCCATCTTCCACGTAGTTCTCGTTAAGAAGTCGGTACGTCTCCTCAAGCTGCTTGTCATCAGTGACATCGATGTCACTCCACTCAAAGGAATCAATAAGCGCATATGGATGTTTGGGAACGTCTTCAAGCTTCTTGAGCTCGATAGGCTGTCCTTCATGCTCCATGGCCAACAACTCATTCTCCTGATTCATCTGCGGCACGGGCTGCGTGCTCCAGAACTTGTACTCCTTGGGCTTGTCGGCGATCGCAGTATTGCCCAGCAACTCGAGCAACTTTGCGTGCGCCTCGGCGCCCGAGAGCTGCACCTCGCGCACGGGCTTATTGGACGACGAGGCGGCATTGCCGGGGCGATGCGGACGATCGGCCATGAGCTCACAAACGCGCGCTGCTGCCAAAGCAAACGGAGCGCTCGATACGTACGTGTAGACTGCACGGTAATGTTAGATACCTTCGTATTCTATCGGCCGCGAATCTGCAAATCGGCGCGGCAGAATTTGAGACATGCGCGACCGCTGCGTGCGGGACGCGCAGCCGCACGGTCGAAAAAGCGCCGAAAAGTGCTCGGAAAAAGAGCGAAAAATCGTCGCCCACCTCGCAGCCGGAAGCAGTCCAAAAATAGATCGGGGTGCAAGATTGCCGCAGACGGCGGTCCGCCGTGCGGTCGGTCTGCTGCCGCGGTCACGCCCGCGCCGAGCGCGTCGTGCACCTAACGGCTGCGCCAACAAATGGCGTCCACGCGTCGCCGCACTCCGCCTCTGTTACAGACGTGCGGCTCGGCGTTCCCGTTCTACATAAGCGCCTCTCCGTCTCGACCCCTCGCGCCCGCGTCGAGCTCTCGCATCTCCCGCCATGTCTGACCGACCGCCGTCGCCACAGCAACAACGCCCACAACAGCAGCACGCTTGCCCGTACTGTAGGCAGCAATTCGATACCTTCAGCACCGTCGTGGATCACCTTCATCGCAACGAATGCCACCAAGTGTACACCAAGCCGTCTCCACCCCAAACCGCGCCCGCTTGCCAGCCCCCTTCTTCTCATCAAAGCGCGGCGGTGCTGCTGCACGCTTTAAACCCGGATCTGCTGTGCGCGCGCGGCTCAACCACATGGGGGTCCGTATTCGCGCCGTCCATGCTGGAGCAAGTGTGGCTGCCGCAACTATGCGCCACGGCCAACACGTCGACGCCCGACACCCGCGCCAACCCCCCGCCACCCGACGAAGCGCGCTCTCGCAGCCTGACGTGTCCGCACTGCGGCGCCGCGCTTTCCAACATCGGCAACCTCAACCGCCACATTCGCGCCGTTCATATCGACATCCGCCGCTTCAAGTGCGAGCACTGCGAGTGGGCGTTCCACCGGAGAAGCGAGCTCAAGTCGCATGTGATGCGGGTGCACTTTGAGGTGAAGCCGCATCGATGCCGTTGGTGCGAGAAGTCGTACACGAGGAAGGAGCATTTGCAGAGGCATGTGCGTAGCGACCACTCGCCGTCCAAGCGCCGCCCGCGCAGTTAATTTGGACACACGGCGCTGCGCCAGTGCAAGGTGGCTACGCTACCTTTGGCAGTTACGTGCATGGACGCGCGGCAGCACTGTCTCTTCGTGCCACGCCCATTACAGAACGCCACTGTCAGCACCGTGCCCAAAGCTTACCCCATGCTCCCGTCGCCGCCTTGAATCGCACCTGCCACACACCACAACTTATTCCATCACCTCACTAATCCTGCTCGAGCTCGAACAAGATCTTCTCGTTACGGTTAGCCACCATTCACGTTTTATAAATGGCGGGAGGTCCAACACAGACAAGTCGCAAGACCGGTCTCGCAACTCTATTCTTGTTCATTATTGGCTAGCCTTTCGCAAGTATTCCGTTGCTACCCACCACCCATACGCAATCACACCTTTCGATAATCATGTTCTTTTTCTTCATCGTGCGTACTGCTGTGCTTTGCACATGTGCAGTTCCAGATAGGCTGCCGTGATGGTAGAGACACGCCTGTTCTCGACATATATAATGCCAACCAAACTGACTGCAATAAAAGTTTGTAATCGCCCTTGCATCACACTCTCTGCGACAGTGTTCGTCGTTTATTCATGGAGTTCTAAAGATGGAAACAACATTACATACCCAACCAATACCAGTGCGTAGAAAACGTATACCTTCAGCCTCCAACAGCCTGGATACAGGCCGTTGTTTTGGTGCTGCTTTCCACTCGCAGCTGTTGCAAAATACTCATGAACAGCAAGTGTTTACTGTACTCTTGGGAGTCTAGGCATAACCGTGGTTTCTCAAAACCTTATCTTCGCATTATCACATCTATGTCTAATGACGAAATAGCACCAAGATGTAAAATGTGCAATAATCAAAGGGCTACAAGACCATATTCCCGAGCCACTGAAGCGCCGTCTCACGATATCGTACGCGCACAATATGCACACAAGCTGTCGTTCGAGATGGAAGGGTTATCACATTCGGAACGAGGGAAAATCTTCCCCGAGGGTTCTCCTTGGTATCTCTGTTTGATCCTGACCCGGGAGCTTGCCTAAGATACTAATACTGGTACCCCTGGGATACACTACTAGTGGGCCCGTGATCATCCGGGATGTGTGACATCGAGGTCAAAATTTCGTCCAAACGCCTGTGACCATGGACTCCATGGCACGCACCGACAGAGAAACACTTCCGGACGACGCGTTACAGTACTGGAACTGTAAAGGTTACAGTGTAATCTGTGTTCTTGCTTTCAAATTGTTTTCATAGGGGCGGAAAGTTTTCATTCAAAACGAGAAATCTTGACGAAGCATTCCGTCGCAATTTCGACGTTACTACCAGGGGTAGCCTTATAGCCTTCTATCCTTAGTAATAACAACAACTACAAGGGTACCAAGGCAGCCTTATACCCTTGTAGATCATCCAGCAAGTTGCTGGATCTTAAAACAAGATATTCTAGGGGCGTATTTGTGACTACCAAAATAGTAAATTGAGTAGTCACTGGTCAACAAAATGGCAAATCGACTAGTCACAACGCTAAAAATAAGAAAAAAATAGGATGATAACTAGTTCTGCTAAAGTAGTCAGTCAATCTTTATTATTTGGCAAAATAGTCGGTCACAAATACGGCCCTGAGATATTCCGACCAGGAAGCCGCTGAGCCAGTCGCGTTATACAGCTGGCATCGTGCACACGCACAGCCACCCCGAGCAAAGCCCTCCACTCCGCGGGCGCCGCCCGAGTTTGCGTCGCCGCTCTCCTTCTCGTAGACTACGAGAAGGATAGCGGCGGCGTGCCGTCGGCTCTGTGAGAGCACTAGGCACGTGAGGCACTACGACTACGACTACGACTCGTAGTGCCTCACGTGCCTAGTGCTCTCACAGAGCCGACGGCACGTCGCAAGTTGGCTTTGCCAAACTTGGAAACCATGGTGTGTAACTCATGGTAAAAAGTTTTGCAGCGAAATATATTAATCTTTTATCGTATCATCTCTCGAATCGAGAGTCTCGATGATACGTTGGATCGCACACGCACGAAAACCGTCTGCCATTTTGGCGCAGGCTAAACTGGAGTGTAGGAAAACGCCTCCAGGTGTGCCCTTCGTGCTACACTTGGCGCTTTCTATCTACTCATTCTTTATTTCTGCGCGGTACTGCGACCAAGTCCAGCTTTTCTTAACCGCAAGTTTTGGTGATGATGTCTCTTCACTGTTTGGTGTGATCATGATCATGATGACCATACAAAATTGAAATATCGATAAGAGCATTCATTTTCAAGGAGATTGAGGGGCTCGAAGCGCCGCGGTGGAGCGGGCGACAGCGTGGAATCAGAAGGGCCGAGAACAAGAGCGACTCAGATTGCTTGTACTGTGCAAAAGCTTCAAGGTCGGCACAAAGTTGATGCGCAATTATCAAGGGCACGCACACAAGTTTGCGTGTGCTTGAGCTGTGTGGCTTGGACGCAGAAGAATCTTTGAGATGATTCGAATACGGAGGGGAAGCTGCGGCAGAGGACAAAGGAGAATAAAAAGCCCTAGATGGATGGAGTCACGTGAGCGCGCATTTGGCAAAACCCTAGGCATGTCGCGCCGTGATTGGCTGTTGTATTTGGACCGCCGCGGTGAAGGTACCCCTGACGGGCGCGTATGCCCGTGCATGCGTGGACAGCAGCGCCACGTGCGACGGCGTGCATCGGCTTCCTGTCTATTCAAGCCAAGATTCGCGTGCGTCGCATGCGCTTACATGTGCAACGCGCGACACACGGCAGACGGCACGAAGCGGAGCGCGGTGCTTTGTTCGGTATCTTCTACCGTCGTCGTCCCTTTTCCATCTACTTTTCGTTGCCGTTTTATCGCTCCCTTGCAACCATTCCGTCCAACGCGTCTGACCGAGCGTCGTCCGCCAAGGGGCGCCAGCTGCTTTCTGGACTTTCTGAAACTGTTGCCTCCTGTTTCCGCCCCCTCATGGGCAATAGCTTCACCAAACATGCCCATCCTCCTCCGTCGCGCTCCCACGATGAAGATGGCGCCCGTCTGCTTGGCCTGCAGAACAACCTCAAGCAGAGTGAGATAGATACTTTAATTGATTATTACAAGAAGATGGACCCAGAAAACGAAGGTTTGCTTCCTGAACAGTTCAAGCAAGCCACTGGGGATTTCTTTGCCACCGAGCTCACCATTGACCCTAAACTGGTGTTCAACATTTTCGACATTGCGGAAGGCGGTGTGCAGGGCCGTGTTACGCTCCGTGAATTCATCTTGGGTTATGCCGTTCTTTGTCGTGGCACCACCGAAAGTCGTCTTAACTATTTGTTTTCCATTTATGATAATTCTCAAGACGGAAAGGGCTTTCTCTCGAGAGATCAGCTATGCAGCGCCTTGAAGCTCGTGCAGAGAATTGCCTCTGAGCTCACGGACTCTGTAGAACAACTTGACGGCCGCGAAAATGAAACCCGGATCCAGGCCGTTGCCGACCAAATCATAGCCGACTCATCAGACCCTAAGAACGAAGCCATTTCATACGCCGACTTTATTGAACAACTGAAGAGCGATGATAATGTGACAGAATGGCTCGATGAGCTACAGTCAGCCGCCGGTGAGCATTTGAAGTACATCGAAAAGCGCGAACTCGATCTTGCACAGCTAAATATGCAGAGAAATGGCCTTCTGCAAGCGGATACTTCTCCACATCCCCATGGTAGTATGGAGTGGAATGCGCCCTCTTCCACGCCTTCGTCCTCTAGCTCTGGAAAGCGACCTCGTATTCCAAAGCCCAAGAAACAAAAGCTTGTTCGACGCGATTTGAAACACCCTCGCCTGGATTTGCAGCGCTCCGCCTCTCGGAAAGACGACGCCGATGACGACGCTAACGAGGACTTGAATGCCGCCATGCCCTTTATCATCAATTATGACGACATCAAGTTTGGCAAGATTCTCGGAAGAGGTGCTTGCGCAACGGTATATGAGTGCCAGTGGATGCACGTCCCTGTGGCTGTGAAGGTTTTCAAAGACGGCCGTGGCGATGCGGCTGGTGTGGACAAGCTCTCCACTTCTGTCGAAGAGAGTCGAAGGGATGTTGTTGGTGATTACGTGGAGGAGTTTTGGCTGCTTTTGCAAATACGACATCCGAACTGCTTGCTTTACATGGGTATATGTTTTGAACCGGTGGTCTGCATCGTTACAGAGTTGTACACCGGTGGTTCGGTGGCTAATTATCTGCATGGTCCAAACCCCCGGCGCTTCGCTCCACAGAAAGCAGTTGAAATGCTATGTGGAGTAGCTCGTGGCATGTACTATCTTCATGCCTCTTCACCACCAATTTTGCACAGGGACTTGAAAACCAGTAACATTCTTATCAACCAAGCACTAACTCATTGTGTGATTTGCGACTTTGGCCTCAGTCGGCAGTTTGTCAGCAATGCTTCTGGTGTGCATCTTAGTAGTTCTGGAAAGCCGGGAAAAGGGGGCATAGTCGGAACACCGTACACTATGGCGCCGGAGATAATGGAGCTCAAGCCATACACCCCGGCTGCCGACGTGTACTCGTTTGGAATCGTAATGTACGAGATGTACACTGGAAGGTTTCCGTTTGCAAAAAAGACGCCTATACAGGTCATGTTTCACGTTGTCGAAGGAAACAGACCGCCCTTTTGTGAGGAAGATCGAGTACCCAAAATTCTTGAGAACCTTATCAAGAAGTGTTGGGCGCAAAACCCTGACGACAGGCCAAGTTTTGAGGAAATTCTGAACATACTAACGAGCGATACTCTTGCAACAGAACTCTCGCAGAGACAGACAATGTCTGTTAAACGGCGAAGCCTCTTGGGATCTGCACATGAGGAACCAGATGAGGAACCAGATGAAGATGATCTTGCAAAGCGACTACTTGAAGCTGTGTACAGAGGGCAGACGGAGTTAGTTGGTCGGTTGATTGACAGAGGCGCAAAGGTGAACTACTCTGACTATGACAAACGAACCGCTCTTCATGTTGGTAGGTCGGCCAAACTTCCTTTCTCGTATCGAACGGTTTATGTCCATGAATCTTACTAACATTTAATGACTTTGTATTCTTGATCCGCTGATAGCCGCGGCAGAAGGGCGCACGGCATGCATTAGACTGTTAATTTCTGCTGGTGCGAGACTGTCGTTCGACAGGTGGAATAACTCACCCCTCGTTGACGCTATGAATTACGCCAATCGATCGGGGGATAGTGAACCTATACGATTGCTGAGATCCATCGAAGGTAGAATCTCTGGCCATGTTGAGGGATCTGGCATTCTCGATTCTCATCACAAAGAGAACTTGTTGAATCAAGCTGCCATGATCGCGGCCGCAGATGGTGATGTGGGCAGCATGTCCAAGCTCATCATGACGGGGTTAGATGTGAACTGCTCTGATTACGATCGCCGCACACCACTGATGGTAAGTTGTTGTACAGGATTTTCGCTCATCTCACGCCCAAAGGCAACGCGGTTCGCATTCATGTCTTTCTAACGGTTGGGAAACACTTGATACGATTCTGTGACGCAGGTGGCTTCTTCGGAGGGGCGTCGAGACATCGTGCAGTTACTGCTTCAGAACGGTGCTGATGTAGATCACCGTGACCGGTGGGGCTCAACTGCGATTCATGAAGCTGAAAGAGGAGGATATCATGATATCTTACAACTTCTCACATCCGCAGACAAAGGAGTTTCTGAGACATCACCGGTTGCAATGAGTGTATCCTGAATACGAGTTGCAACATACAAGTGTACAGATTAACTACATCTCAATGGCAATCTAGACTGAAAACATAAACAAGGAGTGAACACAGAAAAAAAGTTAGCATGCGGTAATTTAGAATTAGGTGTGATGCCCTATATTCATCTCAGATTCTCGACTGCTAAGTCCAGTTCCAGGAGATCTAATCACGGTACTCATATGTCCCTATCGACTCCATTTGGTGATCGTCATTGATTGTCCATAAGATCATATCAACCTCTTGGATACGCAGGTGTCAACTTACCGAGAAACGAACCCGAATCTGCTAGTTTGCCATTTCTTGAAGGAACTGAATTATAAGCAGTTGACCGCGCGGTCTTTAGCGACGTCATCAGCATCATCGGCCGAACCGAATCATCCTTTCCGGCAAGGAAACGCGGAAGAACGACGCTGAGGGAGTAGTCGACCATCTCGTTTAGTGCAAAGGGCAGTCGGATTGGGGACCCGCGAAGATAGATCTTCAGATTGCCATCGGGGGCATTTTCATCTGCCTGACATTAAACTTTCGTTTGTGTAAGCCTCCAAAACATGAATTTGTTTTTGGCGGGGCAGAGTCTGGCGGCAGGTGTGTAAGGCTACGCACAGGTGCAAATTGTTAACTGCACCTGTGCAGCGCCGAATATGAGTTGCATATCGTGCTCCTGTGGCCACCGAGGCTGACGATGTCGCCACAGCAGGCTCTAGACAAATTGGGCTCCCTCTGCATAAAGCAAAATGGTAGCTCAAAAGCAGTCGTCACATAGCAAGACCGCCAGTCACTTCTCCTGCCCTGTGGACGCTTTTGACGGATCACCGTGGTCCGAGCAAGTGGAATTCGGGTGTCCCTGTCTTCATAACTGGGATCTGCATGCTTTTCAACTCCACCAAGATTGTGCAAAGTGGAGCACTTTCTAGCGACCTTTGCCAAGGCACTCCTAGTTGGTAAAACTCTTGCTCATTGGACGCTTGAAGTGAATCTTTTAAGACAAATTGGAAACGAAGACATAGAGCGCCGTGAGCTTGTTCGCTCCACACCTCTCTGTAAATTATTCCACACCCATGAGCCCTTCTTTAATGTGAAAGCAACAGCAATCTAAGGAAATTGAAACTAGGCTGAAAGAAAGACTCAATTGCTGCAGTATTCTAAGCCCAGATGGCAGAACCGAATCTCTCCGAGTTGGGTGTCAATGCGCAGAATGTAGAAGATGTGGAAGAAGCGATATTTGCACATGCAGAAGTCCAAGCCAGAAATGCTGAGGAGCAAGAACTGGATTCTAACTTAGAAAAGCTGGACCAGGATTTGAAGTCTTTGCGAGCGGAGGAGAAGCTTCTTCTGCAATCATCCTTCTCCACACGAACAAACCGCCGTTTGAGTCTATTCAAGAAAAGATTAGAGTAGTTCAAGGAAAAAGGATGAAACTCCTCGAAGCTAATGAAGCACGCCAAGAGATCAGCAAGAAAACGAATCTGGTCCAAGCCGCTATCGCCGATGATGAACGGAAGCCTGGTGAATCTGAACATGATTTTCTTGTGAGGACGGGTCGCGTCACTCCATTTCAAGGGCAGTCCGAATATCAAGGGAGTCAGAATATAACTTCTGGCGTTGTTCGTCGAAGGGTAAAAGCTTCGTTGCAAGATGAAAATCGAAATGATAAGGACGACGAAATGACAGTTGAAAAAGAAAGCGGGAATTCCACTAGACGCGGAAGATCGTCTCGTTTACGTGATTACTCGGGTAGACATGCTAAAGGGACAAAATGTAGTAGTTTGGAAGATGAAGATGAATATCGCCCAAGCGAATCGGAAGAAGAAGCTGATTATTCGGACGATAACAGTTCGTTGAGCCATATTGGCAAGGGCACAAAGAAGAAAAGAAAGGGAAATTTTGAAGAAGCTTTCGAATTTGCGGACGAAGAGGATGAAGAAAAGGAGTCTGAGGAATTTCAACAACAGTCCACAGAAGGCGATGACTGGGTTATGGCTGAAGAGGAAGAAGTTGAACTTGACGGTGGCCTCAGAATGCCTTGTTCTATATATGATAAGCTTTTTGACTACCAGAAGACAGGGGTAAGGAGATCTATTCACTGCGAGATTAACTTCCGTTTCGACTCTCCTCCATCAAGCGTGAAAAGCACTAACACTTTAATGGACTATTCTGCGTGGGGCAGGTTCAATGGCTTTGGGAACTTCATACACAAGGGACGGGGGGTATTCTTGGAGACGAAATGGGCCTAGGAAAAACAGTTCAAATTGTGGCGTTCTTGGCAGCCTTAAACTACAGTGGGAAGCTCCGGGGGTCTGTTCTTATTATAGCCCCAACAACAGTTTTGCGCCAATGGCTTCGAGAATTTCGTGCCTGGTGGCCTCGGTTTCGTGTTCGAATTCTCCATCACTCATACGAGCCACCAACCCAAAGAAAGAAAAAGAAAAGGAGAATGCACTCAAAGTATAATCCTGAAAACATTGTCGGCGATGTCGTGAATGGTCGTCATGGCGTTCTCATCACCAGCTATGAGCAAGTGAGGAAAAATCACGCCATGTTAACAGAAAGGTTTCACTATGTATTCGCCGATGAAGGACACAAATTGAAATCTCCTGATGCAGAAATCACAATCACTTGTAAGAGATTCGACACTCCTCATCGAATAATCGTCAGCGGATCTCCATTGCAGAATCATCTGAAGGAGCTATGGAGTCTATTCGATTTTGTGTTTCCAGGAAAACTCGGAACGCTTCCTGTTTTTCAGGAACAATTCGTCGTCCCAATTACCATGGGCGGGTATGCGACCGCGAGCAAGTCTCAAGTACACACAGCATACAAGTGCTCCGTAATATTGCGTGATTTGATATCGCCCTATCTTCTGCGAAGGTTGAAGAAAGATGTCGCGAAGCAGCTCCCGAAAAAGAGCGAACAAATTTTATTTGTTCGTTTGACTCCTGAGCAGCGCGAGAAGTACAAAAAGTTCTTAAAGTCCAGGTTTGTCCGACAAGTTCTGCAAGGCAAATTGAACCTCCTCTACGCTATTACTGCTCTTCGAAAAGTTTGTAATCACTGCGATATTCCTCTGTTCCACAACGACCATGATGCGGATATATCAAGAGGAATAGTGGTTCTAGAAAACGCGAGCTTCAAACGTAAGAAGACTATCAAAGGCAGAGTTTTTCATTCCGTAGAAGATAAGGAGGAACGCCCGGTTGATTATGGAAATTGGCGACGATCAGGAAAGCTGATTGTCTTAAACCGGGTTCTAGAAGCATGGCACACTGCCAGAAGTAGAGTTCTTATCTTCAGTCAAACAAGGACGATGTTAGATATTCTCGAATCGTTTGTCAAAGAAAGGAACTACACTTATCAAAGAATGGACGGTGAGACACCCGTTGGATCCCGCATGGAGCTTATAGATAATTTCAATAGTGACCAGACCATATTCATTTTTTTGTTGACAACCAGAGTTGGTGGTCTAGGAGTGAACTTGACTGGTGCAGACCGAGTGGTACTGTATGATCCCGATTGGAATCCAAGTGTAGACCTTCAAGCAAGGGAACGAGCCTGGCGCGTGGGACAAACGAAGCCAGTTACCGTATACAGGTTTGTCACAACTGGAACGATTGAAGAAAAGATCTATCACAGGCAGGTAAGTTTTATGTTTCGATTGAAGTTTGTGCACTTTGAAGGGAACGAAGTAGTTTGTTGACAGGGACTTTTTTCTTTCCACTACTGATATCGGTTCTACAGATATACAAACAGTTCTTGACGAATAAGGTTCTGAGCGATCCTCGTCAACGTCGGTTTTTCAAACCGAAACACATCAAGGACTTGTTCACTCTGGGACAAGACGACGACAATGGGACTGAAACTGGGGATATCTTTTCTGGTACAAAAGCAAAAGAAATGAGAGCCTCCAAGGCTGCAGATATAGAAAATGGGGCGGATTCGGAGAAGAATGACACAAACGGCACAAGCAATTCTGAGGATGGAAACGCAAAGCTGTTGAACTCTTTGTTGGACGACACTGCAGAAGGTCAGCTTTCGAGCACTATGAATCATGATGCTATTCTAAACGCCGGAAACGAAGTTAAGGACGTCGGTGTGGTTGAATACGAAGCAAATAAGATCGCGCGAGAAGCAATAGAAGAGTTGAAACGCTCTACTCGTCGACGAAGGCGGGCGGGTATCGCTGTTCCAACATGGACTGGTAAGTCCGGTTTAGCTGGATACGTGAACAGGTCAAGTACGACTGGAAGGTCGAGGGCGTCAACTCTTCTAAACAAGATCACAAAGCGGGAGGGAGGGAAAGTGAACGATTCAGGAACGACCGATTCTGCTCCATGCGCCCTTTTGCAGGACTTGATTGATTTTCTGAAAGATCGAGGTGGTCAGTGCTCTTCAGCTGAAGTAGTCGAGAGTTTTAGGTCGCGAGTTCAAAATTCACCCGAGTCCCTGCAGCAATTCAAATCCCTGCTGAAACAAGTTGCAACTCTTGTTAAAGGGGCTGGACCTGATGGATGCTCAGTCTGGAGGCTTACCAATTTTGACGAATAGCTCGTACTAGCGTACCCCTGGTATCTTAAGAGGTAGATTTTTGACCAAGAGCTCAAGAAGACGATTTTGTTAGTTTCGGCAAGATGTGACAAGACTTCTTCTTCTTTATTTTGGACAGTAGTTTCTTATTCCTAAACTACAGTAGAGCCTCAGAGGAGGTTCTCTCTCTTTAAAAGGTGACAAGACTTGTCTCAGGATGTCTGGCAGAAGTGTCGCACCCGCAACAGTTAACTGATTTCTCTGAAGAATTGATTACAAACTTATGAGCATAAATAAGTTTTGAATCGAGGGTGCAGCGAGAATCTGGGATCATGTCGAACTATCAGAGTTTACTAAAAAAGAAAAGAGGGAAAATATGCATGAGCGTCATCTCTTGCGGTGACGCTCTTCTTGAAGAGAACTAGGTGCCTGTATGGATTGTCATCAATACTGCCCTCATTTGTTCCGATGGATCATGCATCATGTAAAGCCGTGCACCTTCGTATGTTTACAAATTATCTGAAGAAGATACCGACGGTATTCGGGCCTGCTATCTCCGTCGACATTCCCACACTTCCCCCTTTCTGTACTTTGCACCCACATAACTTCATAGATAGATCAACGAGCGCATTTGTTCCTGGACGATAGTTCTATTCCTAGTGTCTATCCCCCCTACCCTTTGGCCTCATATGAGGCCAAAATGTCGCCACCAAAATATTTGAAAATTTTAGCCGCCTTGGCCCAAATTCAATAATTCACTCGAATAAAGAGCTCTCTAGCTTATCTTCTTCTCTATATACTCTGCTTTCCGTCTTCAACACCAACCAGAAGTGCAGAAGCACGGATGTGTAAGTTCAAGCTTCGCTGAGATCAGTTCAAAATCTCAAAAACTCTTTCGGGAGCTCGTCTATTTCTATATCGCTTTATTCTAAGAACGCTTATTCACCCACTTAAACAACAGACAAACCAAGATGACATCTGTTGAAAGGGTTTTTCTATCACAGAATAAAAGTTCATTTAGCAAGCCAACTGACGCAAAAAGAAATAGTACGAGGCAATCGGTACTAAAACTTTTGCTTTGTTTAAATATTAAAAGCTTCAAATAAATGCCCCAAGCAAAGTTTGACGCAAGATACTTTCTTCTTGTTTACCACTCTGCGTCCACAATGAATTGAAAGTCATGCAAGTGGTTTGAAAAGAAAACCCTTCCATTCAAACTGTGAGAAATATCAACCTAATTCTTCCTATTCTGCAAACATTTGGAACAAATAAAATTTGACATAAAGGTAGATTTTCAAACCTTGCATCGACCTTACTAAGTAGCAACGGTAAGGGTCCCATCCTTCTTTATTCCCTTTCTTTTTGTTTGCATAACATTTATACCAGTTTCAGGTCTTTTAGAGTCAGAATTTTCTTTATCCGAATCCTCAAAAGCACTGGTAACCAGTCCTTTACAGCCCCGATTTTTCTGGATTAACTGACTCGCAAGTTGGCAAAAAATGCGGCGTAAGAGCCTTATGATTTCCAATACAGCGCTTGTAAGATTCCAGGCATGGACGACACAAATTGCAAAGAGAGATGTATTGATACGAAAATTCCATTCCTTGACTTCAAACGTCTTCTCAAGATTCAAATCATCTTCGCAGCATCGATTGTTTTTTCAAGTTTAGAGCACCATTCATAATAACTTTTGCAAACCTCCGGAGTTGGAATGGATAGAGATACTGTTTTACGCTTTCCATTAACCATTCACCAACGGTCTCTCGAAACCGGAGTAGCTAGATTCGTGGACCTGTAAGTGCTTACAAAATATCTTCTTTCTCTGTCCACCCACAAAACAGCCACTACACGCTGGTCAGAATCAGGAACGTTCCCAATCATAGAATAGTGTTCTCCACGTTGTGTCATTGTGAGTCCTGACAGATGCTTCATTGGAAACTTTCTCGTCGCTGTTTCTATGACCCCAATAAAGCGAAATCCTTTCTCCAAAAGCTTCACCGCGGTGTCAACGGATGCAAAATATCAATCAGCACAGATGAATCTATCCGTTCCAAACCAATCCTGAACAAGACACATCAGCACGGAAGTACCATGTTCGTTATGCTCAGTAAATTAGAGTTCAGATTTGACAGAAGTTCACATACACATTTCGGTATTCAACATAAATCCGGTTTTTCCACAGCCTACCTTTTTGAATTTACAACCATTTTAAGGCTTTCGACCTAGAGTAAGATAATGAGGTAGGACAACACAGATCTAGTCTCCTCCAAGTCCATACCAACGTGACATACTTTTATCAACACATAAAGTGCTCCCTAGTGTGACAAAAGCCCTCCTATGGTTGTTAATTGCCTTCGAAAAACCAGTAACGAGCGACCATCTTGCTTCGTTCTCCACTTCATCTTCAGATTCCTCGCTGAAAACGAGAAATCTCCTAATATTTCAAATCTGTTACGACCTATTGCTTTGCCTAATTTTCGTGGCTCAATATATTCAGAGTATGACTGAGAACTTCAGAATGATCGGCGGTCAGAAAATTGAAAGCGGGATATAACAATCATAATCCCAAAAAACCTCAAACTTTTTCCACCCGTAGTTTTCTTCAGTCTATGTCGTGACAGTCGTTGATTAGTAGCGAATACCATGGTAGAGAGATGAGACATTGGAAACATCCACAGGAAAAAGTCATAGGGCGTTAAACCACTTGGAGCGTGACTCCGCGAGATGAAATCTTCGGCTGGCCCAATGATCTTCCATCGGTGCATTTGCACTGAACCATTCACGTTCAGAGGTACATCATGTGAATTCCAGTTCATCGAATGAGCAGACACCACGTCACTCTGTGCCTCACGATCGGCAGCAGGAGGATGATGGCTGTGCTTATCTGTCACTGTATTGTCACTTGTCACATTGGATGGCTGAACGGTCTGATCGGTACGGCTATCAGTTTGAGCCTCCGTAATTTGCGCCATAGTAACGGTTCCTGCTACATCTTGTTGATTTGTAACCGTGACATGATCACCAACTTTGAGACTGCATATTTTCATTTCAGTCTGCTTGAAACGGCCTGGAAGCTCGAAGTTAACCGTGACAATTGTCTGTTTACGCCCATTTGTGACATTAGTGTTGACTGCAGTGGTGGTTCCACTGACTAGTTTGGTTTTCCAAAGAGTGCCAAAGAAGCGTTTGCAGTCACTCTCGGATGTGACAAGGCGTTCACGTGCATGAACTCGAGTGCCAACTTGTTTACGAAGGTCAACTGCTCTCGGCATGGTTGACAAATTTATTGCGGAAGGTTGCGATTGACGGTGTTGTTTCTCGGTTGATTGTTGACAGAAAGGGGATTAATGTTGACGCCTCAACAGAGGAGACTGTGAGCGAGCGTTGACAATTAACTAAGTGAAATTTTGGCAAAGATTATTAAGTTTAATGTCAATTGTAATTCTGGCCTCATATGAGGCCATTTGTCGAATAGACACTAGACTATAGTTCTGGTGTTACCCGAACTACACCTTACACGTGTAAAATCTAAGTAAGGCACCCCCTATAATACAATCATTCTGAGCAGGTGCAAAATAAGTCCATACATATCACTCTCTCTCGTCGCAGTTATAATCCGCGTTGTAACAAAACAAGACCGTCCATGTGTGCAACAATAGTAAGGCAATTTAGCTCATTAGAGCATGAAATGGCAATTTATAATTATAATTGCTTTAATCGTCTACAGAGCCCCGACAAAGTCGTTCGAATCTTTGAACGTGTACGTGTGCGTATAACAAAAAGTATTCTTAGAGAACCGAAGCTTTCTCGTGTTCTTCTTAGAACGTATCATCACACCTTCGCGGCTAGGACAGTGGGAAATAATTTAAAAAAAGTTCAACTTTCCGTCACTCAAAGTGCATAAAACTTTGTTACATAAAAGATGACATAGTCACAATGACGTCCGCAAGATATAAACGTTAAAACTATTTCCACATCAGAGACACGGCAGCAGGGCGACTGGAAAGGGGTAGCCGCTTAGATGCCCATGTCTCACTTCGTTCTGGGAAAAATTCAAAACGCAAATATTTAATTTTGAGCCGCACGCTGATTGTGACTCAAATACTCCCCGCGTTCAACTGCCACACGTAGCATTGCCGCAGCGCGCCGAGCGAGCCTAGAACGGCTAAGCAACTCTTGGCGTTCTGGGTATTTCTGCAGCCAAAGTGCTTTGCGAAATTTGTGGGAGACATAGCCGTTGCTCGTTGGCCTCCTAGGTTAGATCTGCGTTTGATTGTCATCTGGGGATTTCGGTTAATAAAATTCATAACGAACTTATTACCGGGGCGGTTGTTACGAAACCGTGTCTGTCTCTGGCGATTGATTGGCATTTTAGTGACGTAAAACTTGACCAAGTCTTTAAAATATTCTCGGGAGAGTGATGTGGCTTGGTTAGCGTAATATGTGGGGTCACTAGCTATGAGCTCTTCCTCATCGCTTGTGAAGGCAAAACTTAACGCGCTGCGCTTAGATTCGAGGTCAATGTCACTTCTAATTGCACGCTGTAGTTGCGACTTTGAGATTTTGAATCGTTTAGGCGTTGAACGTATAGAACGCTTGGTGGAGATACAAAAGGTTTTGGCAGCCAGAAGTGGGGAGTACTTGGACTTGTCTTTCAATGGGGCCACTACTCGGCGTTGAACCATCGCTGATTGGCCGCGGAGACTGAGAACAGTCTTTGAACAGCCGCTGGTGTCGTGAGCCGCCTGGTGGTTCTGGGAATGGGCAGTGGGATGCGGAAGTCCGTTCTAGTGGTAAATGAAGGTCGCTAAATTCGCAAATGGCGCCAGAATGCGACTTTTCAAACTCAAAGCGACTCTATGGGCTCATGAATGATACCGTGTGGCTTCGTTTCAAAAACTGTGCGCTTTTTTAAGGAATAATCTGTCCCAGAGTGTGGTCGCGGCCAAGTGGGAGGGTACCCGATGACACGCGCCTCGTACGTTCTGACAAGAACGCGTACTACGCGGTATACGTACGTGTACGGGTACCCCTCTAAATGGTAAAACTTGGGACATCTACCAAAGATTTAAAAGCCTTTCATAGACCAGATCGTTTCTTTAATCTTATATTGTGCTAGATAAATTTGTCTCACTGAGAGGATTCAAAAGAGATGCCACTTGGCACCACAGATTCAAATTTGTATCCTGGCACCCACAAACACTAGCCATCTCATCGGCCTAGCCACACCAATAAAATTGGTTAATTTGAGACAGCCACATCTCCCAAACCTGCCTCAACCACTAGCTCCACCACACCCTACTGTCACCTGCCGACGCGAATCGCGAACTGCAGAAGCAGCTCTTTTGCCAAGCTCCTGCGCAAACTTTATCAGAACAACCTCTCTGCGTTTCTTTTCGGCTGCCAACTGCCTCTGTAGCCGTCTCGCGACGGCTTCAAGGCGTTTCTTTATCTGTTCGCGCTCTCTAACCCTTTGCTGTTCAGCACGTTTGCGCTTTCGCTCCGCAGCATTACGCTCTGCTTTTAGACGAGCATAGTCACGTTCCTTGGCTTTTCGGGCTTGCTCTTCGCTCTTTTCTTTCTAATATCGCAGCATTTCCTCCTCTCGTCCCTTTCGCCGACGCATTTCCTTCCCATGCGTTGGCAATTAAGCTGGCTGACCTGCATCAAGAAGTACAGGAGGTTGAGTGTTACGAACAGTATGAAGCTCGACGTTGGTTCCCGGACGACATACTGACTGCATCAGAATGGAGTGTACTATCTCAGCCTCACCTAGTATCTCCGACATGGCTTTGGTTTTTAACTAATAGGCATCTTTACTTTCAAATACGGCAGCAAGCTCCTTGTACGTCGACCTATCTGATTGCCGGGCCCGCACAGAATGCACTGTGCTCCCCTCACCCGCATAATTGGATTTCTCATTCTCACTGTTCACCAGGTCTTTCCTGTCATCTTGTTCAGTTCTAAACCTTTCAGGGAACGAACTGCAGGACGTAAATGTTCCGGTTTTGCGAAATTAATGCTGAATGTCTTCCACTGTTATGCACTCATGTGCACAAGCTGCGCATGCGAGGTTGAAATTCACTCTTGTGGTATCAACGAGTCCTTGCCGACAGAACTCGTCTCTAAGAACCCGCATGTTTGATTGAAAGTTTTGATTAATCTTCTGGTCCCAGGGCTGAACAAAATGGGACCTGTTTGCCGCATTAACAGCGGCATCAATATTGCGCTTTATGCAGTATTCAACCCAATCTGGATCTTTGCGGGATGAATTTCCGTCGAGAAAGAGAAGGTAAGAAGTATTATCCGGGAGGAAACGCGTCGCAGTATATTCAATATGCCTCACAAAAGAGGACATGAGTGAACCCTCCATCGACCCATTGTCGGAGACTGTGATGACGCCATCTTCCGGAAACCATCCTGGTTTCGTAAACTTTCTATTTATGCCGGGGGAGTGCTGCGGAAAAAGAGCCTTCAACTGGCGCCCGCCAGTCACTAGGCTTTTTCTTTCCAGCCACGATAAAGTACGGCGATGCCTTTCGTCCTGCGACAGACGACGCAATTACGCAGGTAATGTGCTTCGATATTCCATGCGTAGATTTCACTCCCCGATGGCCGCCATCTTTTGTTGCTGACGATGGAAATACCTTCACGTGCTTTTTGAAGATGTTGTCAATGCCGGTCTCGTCCATGTTCCACATTCTGTGTCCGTCTGATAGTATTCCAGCGTGCTTCTTCCTAATTCTTTCCAGAACGGAAAGAAAATGTTTCAACATGGTCATAAGATTGCGCAGCGAGTTTTGCTTGCTCTCTGTTTTCTATGTGTTTGTAGGAGCTGTCACGGTTTAACGCCCGGTAGGTGCGTAGGGCATCATCGCTAGGTACACTTTGCTTGTACCCTTTACGTCCGTCTCCCGCAATGCCACTCAGCAAATGCTTGAAAGTAAAGTGGTCCACGGCAAACACTCTCTCTGCAGCTACAATGAGTCTCGAGTTCATCATTGAACGCTCTTCCGGCGTGATTGTCAATGGCCGACCTGGACGTATGGAAGCCTTAACGATGGTGTCAAGTGCTGGGCTGTTGTTGTTTATCGCCTTTTTAATGCTACCAACTGTTGAGCGGCTGACCTTGTTATGCATGAGACAGCGCGCACACCGCAATCTTTCCGCAGAAGCTGCACGGCTGCCTTGCGATTAACAGCATCTTGAGACTGCTTGTCAATTCGCTTTTCATGATTGACTGCCTGCCGCCGCATTGAGAGCGGCATGTTAAGGAGGACAGTAGTGTAATGTAAGCGTGTGGCCATGTTCAATGTAGTGGTCAGTTATATGTAAAACTACAGATTTCTGAGAAATGGCGCCAGCATCCCTCAATGCTTTACCCCGGGGTAGTTCGGATTACGTGCGGCATGATGTTGGATGCAGAAGGAGGTGTTTCGGTCGGGACAGAAATGGCGGGAGATTGTCCCAAATAAACCCTTGTCCCAAGTTTAACATTCAGAGGGGTATGTCAATTTTCGCCAGGCCTCAGTTACAGAGTTAAGTGCCGCGTACGTGTAACTATGGCAACCTTTCGAAAACCAGCTATGACATGAGCTGGGTTACTCGAGCCAAAGATAGCAGATCCTGCAACTAAAATGTTTGCACCGGCCTTCACTACTCCTTTCACAGTACTCAGTCCAATACCCCCATCCACCTGTATCCCTATTCTTGGATACAACTCCCTTGCATGTCGCACCTTATCAAGAACACCCCCCATAAACGCCTGTCCTCCAAACCCTGGCTCCACCGTCATCAACAATAACATGTCTACAACTCCTTCCTTCATAAGTGCTTCTACGACCTTTAGAGACGTATTCGGGCGCAACGCAACTCCAACCTGCATTCCCATCCTTTTAATTCGGTTACATAATTCCTTCAACACCACGTTCTCCTCCTCAGTTGGTACGTCGCACTTTTCTAGTCCCTTAGCCACACTCTCGATATGAAATGTGACTCCGTCTGCGCCTGCTTCTGCAAGGTCTTTTATCCAGCGCCCAGGATCTGACACCATCAGATGACAGTCCAAAAACAATTTCGTATGCCTCCGCAACGCTTTCACAACAGGCGGTCCAACAGTAAGGTTCGCCACAAAATGACCATCCATTACATCTATATGCAGCCACTCCGCTCCAGCCTCTTCCATTGCACTCGCTTCATCTGAAAGGCGAGCAAAGTCTGAAGCCAAAATTGATGGCGCTATAATTAAACGAGAATCCATACTGAACATCGATAACTTCAGTAACGCCAAACCCGTCCTTCCCAGACACACCCCCCTTTTATACCTCAATAAAAAAGAAGATTATGGCAATCCGAGTGAAGCTATAGAACCCGTTCACGTCATTTATGAAGCCAAAATGGCTCCTTTCATCCTGTATTCAAGCTCCCCGTAACTCGTACTTTACAACTACTTTACAACTCAGGTTCGAAACCAGTTTCATTCATTGTACACTTTCTACTCTTCCACCCACTTTTCATAAAACATCATCACACTTTGTGGGTTGTCGTCTCATACAAGCCCTATCATTCATTCAGTACAATCACATATCATACATTTCGCTCACTTTCACAACGTGAACCATGTTCCCGTTCTGCGCTTCCCAACCGCTTGTACTTAAGTATCACTCTTTACCCCAGCAGTTCTCCGCCCCATCTTCCATTTCTATCGTCACACAAAAACAATCGAACACTCGCAATGAACTCCCAGTCCGACATGCCTCCGACTCCGCCTCCGAGTCCCAGATACTCTGACGTCCCTCAGGCCTCATCTCCCAGGCGAAGGACTCGGGCCGTTATTGTTGGAAGGGGGCGTATAGGTACCATGCTGGCTAACGAAGAAGATATGGTCATTTCCGCACACGAATTCTGCAGCATGGCTGCTACCTCTCATCTTTCTGATGTACCGATACTAGTTTGTGGAAGAACGAACACCCTGGAGACCGTAATTCAGGCTTGCCCTTATTCGCTCAGAGAGAATCTCGTTTTCTTCCAGAATGGAGACATCATACCATTGGTTTCGAAGCTCGGTGTGGACAAATGTTCAAAAGTTGTCCTATACGTTGGTGTCCCCTCAAGAAACGCAGCTCCGCAGGATGGTGTCACTCCTGAAAGTCCAGATGGTCTCACTGTCGCAACAGGAAAGTGGGCCTCCAACGTTGCAGACAGATTTAGGTCTATGGGTCTCACTTGCGGGGTTGTCGACGAAGACACATTTCTCGTAAGCTATTATGAGAAGCTCGTGTGGCTATCATCGTTCAACATCGTCGGGGCCTGAAGAGGTTTCATTCCCATGGACGTAGTCGCTACGGAGTGCAGTACGGTTGTGCTCACAATAATGAAAGAGCTGTTGAAGATAGTTTCGCTTAAGACAGGTACTACTTTCAACCTGGAAGAGACCGTTGGGCGACTTCTCGCATATGAGAAAACTCTCGTTGGCTTCCCTACTTCTTTCTCCGACTTTCCGTTTAGGAACGCGTACTTCTACGACTTTTCCCGCCAAGAAAGAAACATCGTAGGCGGTGACCCCGCTCCTTTTCATACAAACTACGTCAACGTTGTTAAGGAAAAGTTATCCCCCTCCCCATTCTCCCAGCTTTGAGGTTAGAACACATGACTTTTCGGTGTTGTAAACCTTTTAGAGATAGTTAAACATAAAAGTTACTTTATCGACATGACCTGTTCCTATTACATTACATATATTGTTCGTCCTTCTGTGGTTCAAATATGCCCCTTCAAATCCTACATCCCTTATCACTAATACCTGGCTAAGTTTTTGCTAGATGGAAAAGGGTCATTCCACATCATTAAAGTGCACGATACTAGTAAGGAAACAAGTACAAAATTGTGATATTTCTGAAGAACTAAGCCTTTGCAATACTTGGGGCACCCGTATAAAGTAAGCTAAACCTTTTACGGGTTTCAACGCTTAATGGAGGTTGTTTTACTGATCTTGAAATCTAAGCTCATGTTGAAGATATTCATAGTTTTCTTTACCCACTTGAACCCGTACATATAATTTATGAGTAAATCATCCTTTCTTTACTGCAAATCGATGCAAAAGCTTCTCGTCGTAGTAACGTTTTAAAACAGTGCTACAATACCCGTATATGGTCGTTCTTAGACTATTTTTATACTACGAAACACCTTGTGAACATCAATCACATCCTTCTCATTCGTATACCCACACCCATTTGCAAAACGAACCCTTTCGAAAGCTTTCAAAACATGTATAACTCAGAAGTTAGAGCCCAAGAAGTAACTCCTCAGCAGCTGGCTAACGAAATATTTGAAAATGGCTACGCCGTGATTAGTGATATTGACGGTACTCAGAAAAGAGCTGGGGAGAACATTCCTGCCGAAACAGTCAAATGCATGAAGTACATCAACGCACGCGTTGGTTTCGGAATTGCTACTGGGCGAGATATAGAGGATGCCGAGAGTTTCATGGAGCACCTGGGTGGCTACACTTTTGGCATCTCTGGAAACCAAGGCGCACGGGTGAGATTATCCAATGTTACCGAAATTGATCAGGACCTTGACAGGGAAGGCTACGAAAGATGTGCAGCCGAACTTGAGAGACTTGCACTCTCCTTAAATGAATCGCACTGACTTCACGAAGAGCGTCAACAAGCAGTTGTGAGCACTAGAAAAGACAGTGGACTTCCTAACTTCACGTACAATGGACTGTCGAAGTGGAAAACAGAAGTTAAATCCGGTATTTCAAAAGTGTTGACATCCTTTCCGAACCTGGTTGCGTACCCTCAAGATGAAAACTGTGACATAGGGGACATTCGTTTCACGAAAAATAGTGGGGCGCTAGCCTTGGTTGAAAACGACCTCGAGTTCGACACACATTTAATCGTTGCTTTCGAGAATGCTTCCAATGATGGCCCTCTATATGAAATGGCAACCCTGGCAGTTCATGTCAAGGGAGAAGACCATCCAGCAGCGGTAACATATCTTGTTGATGGGGTGGAGAACGTGCATGAGACCATCAGAAGGGTGGCAGAACTGTACGGGTACAGAAAATATAAGTGTCAATGGTTTAGAAATGCTCTTGGAATTTGTTTCAAGTGCTACGATGCCTGTAATACTTAGCTATGATATGAGATCTCAGTAATAAAAGTGTTGTATATATCTCAATACCCTTTTATGATTCATGGTGGTTTTTATCGTGCTGCTTTTCCTCGTAGCCGTACAACAGAGCCACCAACATAAGTGTCGAATGCACATCCTCCACGCTTTCGAAAAACTTCGAATTGGCTCCGTGCGGCTTGTCGGCGTCATCACCTCACTCATAGCGCTCACCGTTCGTCGCTTGGAGGCCGGAATGCTGGCTGCCACCGGTTCCATCATTTTCTCATCCCAAGGAGCGGCCGTCCGGAGATCCTGGATATATTGTGGAAGATCCAGGCCCTCCGCCCGGTAAGGGTAGAACGTCTGACCGCTTCGACTGATGAGAATATTATGAACCACCACAAGACCTGTGTCCAATTGCTTCCCGTGCAACTCGCGGCGTAGAACACTTCCAATTCCATGCAACAACGCTTCCCCGACTATCACCTTTCCTTCATCCTCAATATCCATCTGCAGAGAAACCCGCATTCCACCTTGCAATAATCGAGTGCTCCGCCGAGTGCGAGGAGTCACGCTTTGCGTACGCTTTCGAACACGAGTTGGCTTCATGTTGAACAGCTATTGCAGTGAAACGTGTACATCAACAATACGCTCGCTCTGGACGATACAAGAACGGATGCGAGCCTTTAAATGGCGACTTACGCTGGGCACCCCCGCTTTCGGCAGCTCCTCCCAGCGCACTGCCAGTCTCGTCCGTGTCCTGTCCGTGGCCGCTCGCACACTGATTGTACGCTTTAGAGTCGTAGAGTTCGCGCAATGATGACTCACGCGAGCAATGGTCGCGTTCTCTAATCATGCTCTTCAAATGCTTTGCATAGTAGTCAAGAGTACACTCATTCACTTCCATGTACAGCCTACTCCCGCAAATACACGTGGACAGCGGCGCCAACGTACCGGCGGCCGGGTGTAGCGAAATCACTGCGGGGCGGCGTGTTTTGGGAGGTCCCGGGAAGGCGCCGGAATGTGGCCAGAACGTGCCCGCGGGCGGGGGGGGGGTCGGTCGTGTTAGGGTAGGTACCCTAACACGACCGGACCCCCCCGCCCGCGGGCATAAAATCGCACATTTTTCAAAAAATCGCCCAAAACGTGCCCGCGGACGGGGGGGGTCGGTCGTGTTAGGGTAGGTACCCTAACACGACCGGACCCCCCCGCCCGCGGGCATAAAATCGCACATTTTTCAAAAAATCGCCCAAAACGTGCCCGTGGGCGCGGGGGGGTCGGTCGTGTTAGGGTACCTACCCTAACACGACCGACCCCCCCCCCCCCCGCCCGCGGCCACGTTCTGGCCACATTCTGGCACCCTCCGGAGACCTCCCAAAACACTCCTCCCGGCACTTCCTGTACCCACTGCGTCACATTAGTGCACCATCCCGTCATCTTCACCCTCCAGACACTCCCTAATTTCCGGGATGGTGCACTGAGGTGACGCAGTGGGTACAGGAAGTGCCGGGAGGAGTGTTTTGGGAGGTCTCCGGAGGGTGTCAAAAAATCGTCCAAAACGTGCCCGCGGGCGGGGGGGGTCGGTCGTGTTAGGGTACCTACCCTAACACGACTGGACCCCCCCTCCCGCGGGCACGTTTTGGACGATTTTTTGAAAAATGTTCGTTTTTATGCCCGCGGGCGGGGGGGTCCGGTCGTGTTAGGGTACGTACCCTTACACGACCGGACCCCCCCGCCCACGGGCACGTTCTGGCCACATTCTGGCACCCTCCGGAGACCTCCGAAAACACTCCTCTCGGCACTTCCGGCAGTGATTTCGCTGCACACGCCGTGCACATATATCAAGTATGTAATAGAGTGCTCATCCAGTGTTTCTTTCACGAGACTGAGGAAAGGAGGAAGGGCCTGTTCACCAATTTGGTCAAGAATCGACCTTGTGTCCGTACTTGAGAACATCTCTCTAACAGCAGTCATGTTTTTGAACTGGACATACTTGAAACACAATGTTGAAGAGCTCGTAAAGTGAAAGAACGCCCTCTCATTGCAAACCAAGGAAGCTGTGTGGAAGTTCCTGGTAAACCTGGATTACGCTGGTAAGGAGTATTGCCATTCCATTGCTTTCTAACATGTCCGTGCTCAATGGAGCGAATAGTTTCCTCCACAGCCGTTGCTGTTCTTCTGGAAGTCTTTTTGTAGTGTCTCTTAAATAGAAGGTGTGCATGTTCGTATATGCCTGCGTCGTAGTACTTGATACTTCCCAGACGGCGAATATCGTCCACGAGATGATCGAGAAGATGAAACTTCAGAGTTCCCAGTCTGGAGGGATGAAAATCCGCCAGAGTCTTTGTTGCGGAACGCTTGAAGGCTTCAATCTCCGAACTAAGACACAGGAGAGAGCTTTCAGTCCAATAAGGGTCACGATTGTATCTGAATAAGGTCGAAAGCAAGTCCGAGTACTGAGAGAAAACGGTTGTGATTGGGGCAACGTCCTGTTCTCCACAGCATATGTCAAAGAATGCTCCTATGAAGGGGAAGACCATGTCAAGTGCTTTGTAGTTTTTGGCCTCCAGCATTCCACGGAGACCGTCTTTCGTGAAGATACCATTCAAAGATTTGCCTTTCTCCTGCGTGGAGAAATCGATATGTAAACCTTTGGCAGGAGAATCGCGTTCTATGGCAGCTAGAATTGCGTTTGCATGGTTCAGGAGTTGGGTGCGTATCGTTCGAAATGAACGCGATGTAGATGTTCCTATTGTGGTGCAGAGGGTGTCTGACTGCAGTCTCTCGATTGTGGCCGTTTTTATCAGCTTTGAGATGCCGAGATGCAAGTTGTGTAATGGTTCGAATGAGAACAGACTGTATGGGGACAATCCCGGGATCATTCCAAGGCTTACAGAAGTTTCGAGGAACGAAGGAATGAGAGATATGGAATTTGAACGCATCAGAGTATCCGCTTGAGATCTCCTCTCCCTCGCACGACGTGGACGTCTTTCCGCCTCGTCTTTTTGTGCATGTTGCAAGATAGCTGTGTATGTCTTTCGGATGCTTTTCGTGTGCTTTTGAGAACGTCCGTTGAATGAGGTGGGAATAGGACTGCATAAAGATGAACGAGGGGCTTTGCATCTATGACACGGGCTTTCCGTTTTGGTCCCATGAAGAATAGACAGAATGTCCTTAGCCTCAGGAATATCCGCACAATAACTTGCAAGCAGAGGATGGCACACTCGACTTAGTTTGTCTTCGCCGATGAACTGAAAACCTTTCTGCGTGAGATTTAGAATGGGCTCCAGGACTTGAAGAAGAGATTCTTGAAGGATTTGCATCCTGGACTCGCGTAGAGACTTGCTAGAAACAAATGGCATTGCGTCTGCTTCAGATGCGGAAACCTCGATCAGTGTGGTAGGGAAGTATGCCACTACTGTGAGGTCATCACGGATACACTTACGGCGAAGCTCGTCAGAGAAGTTGAGAAATATGAGGTGAAGAGGATAGGCGGTAACCGATGTTTGCTTTAGAATTGTTGAAGACTTATCGGTGTATACCTGCAGAAGACCTACGAAAGATTCACTGTAACTTATTTCTTGGGAGTACCACACTATTCTACTATCCAAAGAGCCCATGACTATTTCCTTAAGTTTTGAGGTGGCGTCTCTTGCGAGAGAGCCGGACATGGGGTGAGATATTTTCGTGGAGTGGGTCTGAGGTATAGGGTGGAAGAATGTGTTTTCGTTGTTAGCCAACTGGAGCTGTTTCACAAGTGTCTGAACGGGGTCTCTCGTGTAGAGGGTGGCGCTGAACTTACATTCTTCTGGCGAGACAGTTCTTCGATTGAAACCGTCCATTGAGGCGTATCGTTCGAAAATGGCGTTCTTCAGTTCTGTACAGCGCTTGGAACTTGTTATGGTCTCGTTCAATCGCTTTTGCGAGAATCGCAGGTCCCGAAGTAGCCCAATTAGCTCGTCTGCCTCACGATGACCAAGGTTGGAAGCTACTGAAGCCAGACAAACCGTGAGATAATCCATATGCAAATCACCGAGGGCCTCCTCAGAAGGCACTGGGCGGGAACTGCTTCCGTGTTCTCGCTCTAATGACGCGGGACCCGGGGAAGGAGAAACACAATGCGAAGTGTCCGGAATGGGAGGGGCGCACGGAGTGGGGTCAACGATGTCCTCGGACACCGGAGGCTCTGGAAGGCGACAAGGGGCAGTGACCGTTTCGGAAGATGCGGGCGGGGGCGCGGAAAGCTTGAGACGCTTGCTTCTCCGAATGGGCCGGCTATTTTCGTCTTCCAGCGCTGCTTTCAGACGAAACGGGCAATGGTTGACATGCTGTTGAAGAGATAAGACTCCTCGGCGAGTAACGAAGGGGCACCCACGCTTCTTATGTGTACAGTAGTAGACCATGGGAAGAAGAAATGAACGAGAAACGACGACAAAGACTGCAAGGGAAGGTTTTAAGAAGGAAGAAGGAGGTCGGGCGACAGTCAAGATCGACGTCATGCTGAGAGCTGAGAACGGAGAATATATTTTGAGTTTAAATCACGTGCTTTCGTTCAAAAAGGAACGTAGGTACACGTCGACCTCAACACAAGGGTGTACTTCTCGTATTATCTACCACTGGTTGTAAACCTGCGGTTTCCCAACATTGTACGCTGTACACTTGTCCAATCTCGCACAGAAAAATAAATCTCTTCCCTCCGCCGCCGCGGCCGCCCGTCCGACGTCCGACATTCTGTTACCGTCGTGATCCGTGCCATCCTCGCGTTCTACTCCGCTCCGTCGTACGTTTTTCCGCCCTCGCACTCGCTACGAAGTAGCGTGCTGAGAAAGAGAATGAAGTACACTTCATCTCTGCTTAATGGATTCCATTAAGCGGACATGAAGCGTACCTCATTCTCTTTCTCCGCCCTCGTCGGACGCCTCCATAAAGCGGACAGCATCCGTATCTCACGGATGTATTCCGTGCAGTCTTTCCGTGCAGTCTTTTCGTACGTGCTTCCATATCCTTCTACGTATCTTTGTTCTAAACTAACCAATCCTCACCACGTCTCTTCGCGCTCTGCGACATGCAAACGGCAGGAAAAAGGCTTTGGGTTACTTTTGCGAGTTACTAGGTCTCTCGACTTTTCTTGCGCAACGTTTCTGTTTTGCTCTATCAATGGTACGTTCCATCGCATTTCAAATGTATCCAACGAAGCATTGACTAACTTATGGATACTTTCTGCTTGCGTATACAGGTAAACGACCAATTTCATTTCGTCTCTCAAGATCGATCTCTGGCTGTTCGGGATAGGCGATTCTGGTATTTGGTTGGG